>JAQJVL010009497.1:0-15846 GCA_035578905.1 Stictocephala bisonia
CAGCTTTGCCTATTGATATTAAAAAGGAACCAGAAATTAAAAAATTTAAGAAGAATCTAAGAACATTCCTGGTGACAAATCCCCACTATGCTTTATCAGAATTTCTAACCTGTTGTGTTTGATATTTAACTTAGTTATTATCAAACTCTAGTTTTTTTTAACATAAGGATCCTTATGTAATTAGTAGTAAGACTGACACTATTTAATGTACTAGTTTGTACTCAACAAATAAAGAATTTTTGTCTATTGTCTATTGTCTATTGTCTACTCCTATTCTTTCTGCCCGAACTATATTATGTCTTCTAACTCTTCCACGTAGATTAGCATCGTCCATATGGACATTCCATTCAGTCGTATTGTATTTTCCGATTAACACATTCCGATTTACTTTTTCATCGTTTCCCCATTCTTCTGTTTCAATTTCGTCATCAGCAGACATTTCTGACTCCGTATCGTGATCACTCTGTTCTAAATCATCTTCGGACTGATCAGATCCTTCCCGTTCAATGGCATCTTCTTGATCATGTTCATTATCACATGATGTGATCATGTGATAAATACCACAGTACATGTATGGGAGGGCGGGTGGGTCAATACAACAGTACGTGTATGGGAGGGTGGCTAGTCTCTTCGTTATTTGCAAATAACTGTCTACGTAATGTCTCTATCCCATGTTCAGCATTTCTTTCTTCTTCCTGGATTTCTTTTTCAACGCTGTCAAGTATAGAAAGCAATCGATTTCTTTCTTCGTTTTCCATATTTACAGCAAATATTTACCTAAAAATGCTACTAAATAACAAGTCTATTTACAGATTATACTTACAATATATTACATAAAAACAAAAACACTAAACGGATAATACAAAGCTAAAATGAGAACTGGAAAATTTTGTAAAAACAACAACGGTGTAGGGCGCGCGGCGTACAAATGTCCGCACAAAAACTCACACTGTAGGGCGCACGGCGTACAAAAGACAACACGACTCACATAAACATCAATCCTAGCCAGAGCTGAGTAGCAAACTGATTCTCTCCCTGTGTGGTTGGTAGGGGGGTAGTGGGGGGTAGATATGGTAGGAGATGAGTGGCGGGAACACACGCATTGTGACTCCTACAATACAAATAGTATTTGCTGCGGAGCTTTGTACGCTGTGCGCCCTATTAAGGGTTAAAGCCTGAAAATAAAATGACACATGTCATCAAATAAAATGATATTTTGTAAATGAACAACTGAATTGGGTGCAAATAAGGACCAAATGATATTTAATGAATAATGACTGTATATATTAAAATTTAACGTGAAATGTCATTTTATCATTTCTCTTATAAATGACTACCATTACAATTTTCTCTTTTGTTGCAGGAAATAATTGTGTGTAATGCCGGGTCCACACCAAACCAACAAAACAAAAACTCCAACAAATCAGCAACACAACAAAACTGCAAGTTTTCGAAAACAGGAACTAATTGTCAACTGCTGTCCACATATGAAAACAAAAATCAGTCAACTTTGTGATCCCGATAGAAAATGTGGCGAGCTCGAAATTTGGAATTACAAAGGAACAATGAATTATCTATTATGGCAGCTGGTTTTCTATTCCTAAACCAAAAAAAGAAAAAACGTTTTTGGGTTAGGCCGAGCTTGAAGAACCGACAAAAAAACTATGTTGAGGAACTATTGGAAGATTTAAGAAAAGACGATAGAGGTATTAGTGGAGAAATGCGATGCAGCTTCAAAAACTTTTTAAGAATGACCAGTACTGATCTTGAAAATCTAATAGAAATCATTGGACCCTCGATACAGAAGAAAAATACAAATTTTCGAAATGCCATTAGTGTAACAGAACGTTTAGTGATTACTTTAAGATTTTTGGCAACTGGGGAGTATTACCAGAGTCTGATGTATCTTTTCAAAGTATCCAAACAGGCAATATCAGTAATAATTCCAGAAACCTGCGATGCTCTCATAAGTGCCCTAAATACATATGTCAAGGTAAAATTTAACATTATTAATAGGTAGCTGTTAAAAAATAAACTGATTTTTTTAAAATAACTTTTATTTGGAATGTATCTGAAAATTACATGTATGACTGAGCTGATTCATTTGTTGTTATCCGCGTAGCTGGCCAGGATTCATCAATCTGGGTGGTATGTTGATTCGATGAGCAAGACGGACTAGTCAGTATCTCGTAGGTTGGAACGCTGGATGGATTTGAGGTTTGAACGCTGGGTGGGTTTGAATAATCTGGACTCATATAATTGTGGTTGTTTGTATCTGTAGAACTAGTGTGAACTGCAATTGGAGATCGAAAATGAAGGAACGGTGTCAATTGCTCTTGAGTTTCTGTGTTTTTTGGTTGGTCATATTCTCCTATTTCTGCTTTGTAGAGAAGATCATTGATCAAATGCTGCACAGTAGCTTGCGCATAAGGAGTACGAAGTTTTCGCACTTTTCTAGCAACTAGCTCACCAAATATATCAAAATCATCGGGTTGTACAGATGTTCCTTGCTGATTTTTTTTATATACTTCTTGTAGCATTCCATAAACTTCTGCATTTTGCTTCTCACTAGTGGTTAGAACTCTTTTCTTTGGTGTGGTAGATTTTGCTTTTAAGCTTTTGGTGTTTTTATCAGTAATTTCCTTTTGAGCCTGCAAATCTTCGTAGTTTTCTTGTAATTCTCCCATATTACTTGTACTCTGGCTGACGCTAGCGGTATCATCGTCATTTGTTTCGGATTCTTTTGCCTCTTCATCACTGTCTGAATCATCACTTTCCTGTAAAGTAAAGAATGTATGTTATTAAAAACTGCATAAAAATATATTAAAAAAATGTATATTAAAAAAAATATATAATAAGAACTTTCAATTAAATTTAATTTGTATTTTATTTCAGACTCCTAAAAGTGAAGAGGAATGGGAAAAAGTTAGCGATGATTTCAACAAGATTTGGCACTTTCCACATTGCATAGGCGCAATGGACGGAAAGCACATTGTAATCGAGGCACCTACATTCAGTGGCAGTGAATTTTTTAACTATAAAGGAACATTCAGTGTAGTTCTTTTTGCTGTTGTTGACGCAAATTATAATTTTCTGTATGCAAACGTTGGTTGTCAAGGACGAATCTCTGACGGAGGTGTTTTTAAAAATACGCCATTTTACAAACTATTGGTTGAAGGAAAACTAAATTTGCCACAAAAACGTGTTCTTCTTGGAAGGGACAAAGAAAGTCCTTATGTTTTAGTCGCAGATGATGCTTTCCCCCTTAAACCATGCATTATGAAACCATATAGCGGCCATCAAGATAAGGGGTCAATAGAACGTGTCTTCAATTACCGAATTTCACGTGCTCGAAGAATAGTTGAAAATGTGTTTGGCATTTTAGCGTCTGTGTTTCGAGTGTTTCGCAAACCAATGCTGTTACAACCAGAAAAGGTAGAAAAAGTGACTTTGGCATGCATTTGTTTGCATAATTATCTAAGGTGTGTCTTGTCGAAAAATAAATATAATCCACCAAACAGCTTTGATGTAGAACATATTGATAGTGGTACACTAGAAAATGGCGCATGGAGAAAAGATCAACAAACTTTACAGTCGTTTTTTAATCTACAACAGACTGCAAGAAAATCATCTGTAGAAGCTATGGAAATAAGAAAAGAATTTGCTGAATATTTTATGTCTGAGCAAGGTCAAGTTCCATGGCAGTTAAAATTTTGTTAATCTATTGAGCAAAAGTACTGATTTTTTAGGGGAAAATGATTTTTTAATTGATTTAATGATTTATTATTCTAATTATTAATAACTAATAACAAGTTCCATGGCAGTTAAAATTTTGTTAATCTATTGAGCAAAAGTACTGATTTTTAAGGATAAAATGATAGAATGTATAATGAATAAATATAAGTAAATAAATAATGCATAAATATATGTAAATTTTATATCTAATAAATAAAAATAAATAAATAAATATCTACCTGTGTATTCGATAATCCGCCTATATTCCCACTTGGTCTTGGCTTGTTTTTATCTTTTAAGAAACTTAATAGTGAATAACCAAACCACTTCGAAACGAAAGTTTTACCAGCTCCGGATTTTTTCAATAACTGATAATTTCTGTATTCTCTTTGGTACTGGGTATTGATGTTTTTTATCTTTCTGTCTACTTCCTCTGAAGAAACATTACACAATATTCCTATTTCCTTTAAGGCGTCTGCCTTTTTATAACGATTTTTATAATCAGGGTGTCGGGCATCCCATAACAATTTACTTTCTCTATAAAGTTCGATTAATTTACATGTATTTTCAACACTCCATTTTATTGCTTTTCCCGATGAAGTCATTTTGCACACAGCACGAGACAAACTGAACCACAAATTTTAAGTTTTGTTTTCTTCCTGTAGAGAGCGTACACACTAGACCAACAAAGTTGCCAGAAACACAAACAAAACAGCAACATTTTGATCTTTACCGCCAGGCGACGGGAAAACAAAAAGTTGTTGAAAACACGAACAAAACAAAATTGTTGCCGAAATGTTTCGCTTTTGTTTCAAAAATGTTGGGAAACATTGAGTTGCTGTTTTGTTTTTCTTTTGTTGGTTTGGTGTGGACCCGGCATAATACTGCAACAATTGTTTTGAACATATTAGTAATAAATAGGCTTACCAGTCTAGACTAAATATCTGAGTGCGTAATGAATAAATCAATAAAATGCAAGTATAATCATCAATTTATTCCTGGATTATTCATTTTCAAATTGTTCCGACTTAAATTGATTTCCACATTCTTCTTCACCATCTGTAGCAATTGTAATTATTTTCCTAAATTTACATTTTTATTTATTTTTCAGACATGCAATTTGATATGTTACATACCCTGGTACGTGCACGTTTGTATTATATAATAGTTATGCAACTTTTTTCGTACTGTTTACTTTATATTTATTGTTATTCTTGTTGTATAATTTGCAATGTTGTCAAATCAAATTTTTTTTTGTTGTATTTTTCATTCATATTATTAATGATTCAATCTCTATATTTGTCATGTTGATTTCATTCTCTTCTTTTTGGTTCCATAACATACACCTTGGATTGGGCAAATAATATTTATAGTTACCTATCATATTTTCATGTAGTCGTTGTTATTATCTGTTATCTCATTATTGTATATTATATAGTTATCTTATTTACTGTTACCTTTATTCTAATTTACACCATATATTAGTCATATGTTATTAATACTAATCATAGTTTCTATTTAACACGCACGCACCCGCACTGATATTACTTACATAACATCATTTGTTTCCATTATCAAATTAATACTGATTTCATTTTTTTTACAGGTAAGGCTGGGTTTTTTAGGTTTTTCCAATAGTTTTTTTTTTTATAAAACCTTCTTTGGTGTTTCATTTTAATTATTGTTGAGATACATTTGTTTAAAAAAAGAAACAATATTTGTGTGTTTTGCACTGTCTAAAAATAAGGTTTCCATAACAACAGATCTTTAGTGATTTATGTAAAAAAAAAAAAAACTAAATTATTATGAAATGATTTATAGCATATTTTGTTAGTAATGTTGTCTGTCAAATATGAGAAATTTATTTCTGATTAGATCAATCAACATTTCTTGTTCTAAATTACTTGACTTTTTCAAACATATGTAGGGGAGAGTGGGGTAAAACCAGCGAGCACAGAATAACATAGAGAGGACACTGCCCTATATAATGCATGTAAGGCAGTGAGCCGAAGTCGGCCATCTTGGTATGAACCAAGCACGCAAAATCGCTGTGCAAGTTACGTAGTTTTTAATTCTCGCGCACCTCTAAAACTGTATTAAAGTACACTTAGGATATGAAAAAATTTTACAATTTTACTGGAGTGTTACTTAGTTAATCGTCTTGTTTGTGGTATAATTATAATTCCATTTTTGTTATTAGAAGTATTAGATAATGAGCTTTTTAATTAACCTCGCAAAAATTTTGACAAAGAAAAATAAGTGATCGACAAAGTTATTTATTTTTAGATCAGTGATTTTTTGTAAGCGAGAAAGTTTTAGATTATTAGATGAGTTATTATTTTTATTTCAAACTTTTCTGCCTAGGGGTCTTAGTTTAGCCAATAATTAATTTGGCTTCAGTGTGAGCCGTTGAATAAAATCGCGTGGTAGTAGGCCTACTCATGGCGATGAGCGCTGATACTCGGCCGACACTACCGGCACAAATTAATACAGAAATACTCTAGTCGATGTTGCTTGAGTAATGTAGATTATAACTAAGCTAAATGTTCTTTCCCAGAGTGTAGAAAATATTGTGTTCACTCAAAACCTTTATCAGTAAAATAATTGTGAAAAATTACCATTCTTGATTCAACACAGGATTAAAGACGCATTATTGTATTACTAAACAAATGTATTTAGGCTATTAAGTTATAAATAAATTATTGTAAGTGGTTGATCAGAAATTAGGTTAAAAATGTATAGGCTAATAACTGTGAAAGAAAAGAATAACACACTTTACAATTGGACAAGTATTTTTATTTATCAATAATTAAGTGTGTTTAATTGAATTTAATGTAGGTGCTAGGCTAGAAAGGTCAGTCGGTAGAGTGACCTATTGAGTATTGAATAATACTAATATTTTTAATGTCCATAAGTTTTATATTTACATAACATTACTTCATGACCAAATGCCACAAAATAATGATTTTTTTTACTATAATTTGGGGCCCTTTCCCAAAGGTTTTTTTTAAAAAGTAAAAGTTTTTTTTTTATGAAAAATTTAAAAAAAAAAAAATTACTTTTACCAAAACAAAAACCCCAATTTAAATTTTTTTCCCCCACTAAATACAAAATGTAAAAATTAAAATAAAAATAAAATATATATAATATATATATATAAAATATTTTTATAAATTTTTTGTTTTATATAATACATTCCTTAAAAAAATAAAATTTTAAATTTAAAAAAATTAAAACCCTTTTTTTTTTTGCCCCTTTTAAAATTTTTAAATTTTCAGTTAAAAGGGAAAAATTTCTCTCCAAAGGCCCTTTTTTTTTGCCCAAAAAAATTTTAAAATTTTGGTTTTTTTTGACAATTTTTTCCCCAAAATTTTTTTTTTTTATGTGAAAAATTTTTCCCTTTAAAAATTTTTTTTTCCCTGGTAAAAAATTTCCCAAACGCCCCTAATTTTTTAAAAACTTTTTTTTTCCCAAAAAGCCCTTAACTAAAGGGCCAAAAAAGTGGGTTTTTTTTTTTTCAGGGTTTGTTTTTATCCCCCATTCGTGGACAAAATTTTTTGGGAAAAAAAATTTTAAACCCCCAATTTCAATGGTTTTTAGAAACAATTTTTTTAGGTTTTGGTTTTTTTCCTTTTATGTTTTTTTTTTTTTTTGGGCCTGAAAAAAAATTTAAAAGTTTTTTTTGAAAAAATTGGGGGCCCCCCCCCAAAAATCTTTTTTTTTACAAAAACCCAAAAATATTCTTTTAACCCTTTTGGGGGGGATGGTTGAAATTCCCCAAACCCCCCCCTTTTTTTTTCTTACAAAAAAATTTAAAAATAAATTTTCTCCCCCAATTTCCCGGTTTTTTTTTTTTTTTTTAGTAAATTTTTAAAAACAATCTTTCCCCCAAATTTTTTTGTTCCCCCCCAAATGGGGGTTTTGGGAAAGTAACCCCCGACACATTTTTTCTAAAAATGTTTTAAAAGCCCAAAAAAAACCCCCGAAATTTTTTTTTTTCCCCCCATTGATTTTTGGAAAAAATTCCCCTTTCCCCCTTTCCCAAAACTGGGCGAGTTTCCCCTTTGAAAAATTTAGAGGTTTTTTTTTCCCTCCTTTCCCCTTCCCATTGCCCCCCCCCACTTAAAGGGGGGGGGAAAGAAAAAATTTTTGGAAAAATAACTTCCCCTTTTGGGGGGCCTGGTTTTTTAAAATTAAAAAAAACAGTTTTTTTTCTCAAGATTTTTTTGAGTTTTTTCCCGTTTCCCAAATTTCCCCCAAAAAATTTCCCCTATGAATGAAATAAATTCCCTTTTTCCCCTTGATTCCCCCAAAAAATTTGGGTTTTTAAAATTGGGTTTTTTATTTTGACCCCCCTTTGATTTGTTTTATGTAGCCAAAAAAATTTGTCCCGTTGGGCCCTTTAAATTTCTTTTTTTTAAATGGTTAAAAAACCTTTTTTGAGGAACCCACCTTTTTTTTCCCTACAAAAAAAGGTCAAACATTTTCTAAGGCCTTTTTAATGGCCCCTAAATAAAAATCCCCCATGAAAAAATGTTTTTTTTTTTTTTTGGGGTTTTTTTTTTTAAAACGGTTTTTTTTTCCCAAAAAGGGTTCCCCCTTAAAATTTGGGGAATTTTTTAAACCCTTCTTTTTCAATTTAACCCCCAGCGAAAATTGGGTTTTTCCCCTAATTTTTTTTTGGGAACCCAATGCTTTTTTTTTTTTTTTTATACTTTTCCCCTGGAAAAAAACTCCCCTGGGGTTTTTTGTCATCCCCAAAAAAATTATTAAAAAAAACCTATTAAAATTTTAAAAAATTTTTCCCCCTTTTCCCCCCATCCCCCGTAAAAAATTTTTTTTTTTTTTTTTGGGCCCGGGAAAGGGGAAATGCAAAAGAAAATTTTTTAAAAAACGGGAAAGCAAATAAAAAACTTTTTCCCCCCTGCAAGCTTTTAAAAATTTTTCCCCCTTTTTTTTTTAGAAAAATTTTTTAAAGGTTGGGGTGGGAAAATCAAATCCTTTTTTCCCCTTTTAAATTTTAGTTCCCCCTTGCTTTCCCCCAGGCCCCCTTTTAAAGGGTTTTTTAATAAATTTTTTCCCTTCTATCCTTTTTTTGGTTTTTCCCCCCCTGTTTAAAAAGTAAAAAATTTAATTTTCCCCAAGATTTTTTGCGGGAATAGTTTTTTTTAAACCCTAAAGAAAAAAACGGGCTTAAAAAAAAAAAAGAAAAATTGGGGTTTTTTAAATTCCCCTAAAAGGAAAAGAGAAAAAAATGGGAAAAAATTTTTATTTTTTTTGAGGGAAATTTTTTTCACCCCCGTTTAATTTTTTGGCCCAAAAGCCCATAAAATTCCCTTTTTAAAATTTCCCTTCCCAAAGTACCTTTTTTTACATTTTTTCCCAAATAAAACCTTTACGTTTTTTTAAAAGGAAAAATTTTTCAGAAAAATTTTCCCCGAAATTTTTATGCAAAAGGCTTTTTGCCCCTTTTTTTTTTTTTAAACCCCCCCCATGCAACTGTTTTTTTGCATTCCCAAAAAATTTTCTACAAAAAAATAAACCCCCAATGGAATTTTCCCCCGAAAAGAGGGAAAAAAAACCAAAAGAAATTTTCTAAAGGGGGCGTGTGCCAGAGGTAAAAGAATCAAAAGTCTGGGAAAAGGGGTTCCCCCAAATTTTTTTGGTACCAAAAAAAGGGGTTTTTTTACCATTTCCCCCTTAAATGGTTTTTCCCAAATTTGGGGCCCTACAATCAAACATTTAAGGCAAAAAAATTTTTGGGGGGTGGGTTTTAATTTTTTTTAAAGGCCCCCCTTTTTTTTTAAGGGGGGACAAAGAAAAAAATTTTGAGGAAAAAAAAAACCAAAATTTCCCCCCCTATCAAATTTGAAAAAAAACCTCGGCGGGAAAAGGGTTTTTGGGAATTTAGGCAAAAACCCGTGGGGGCCCCCCCAAAAAAATTTTTTCCCAACAAAAACCCCAAAATGCCCTTTTTTTGGGGATAGAAAAAAAGCCAAATTTTTTAAATTTCCCCAAAAACCTTTTTAAACTTTTTTTCCGGGAAAACCTTTTTTGTCCCCCCCCTTTTAAGGGGTTCCCAAATTTTTTTTTAAAACCTCCCGTTTTAAAAAAGGGCACTTTGGATGGGGGTTTTTTAAATGGATTTTTTAAAAAAAACCAATTTACTCATCTTGGGGAATTTTTTAATTTTTTTCCCCCCGAAAAGAAAGGGGTTTAAAAGGGGTATTTCTAATTAGCAAAATTTTTTTTTTTAAGCCTTTTTAATTTTTTTTAACTTTTTAAATTTTTTTTTTTAAAAAATTTTTTTGGTAAACCTGGGAAAACTGGTTTTTTTTCCCTTTTTTGAGGGGTTTTTTCCCGGGGTTCCCCCCAATTTTAAAAACGCATTTTTGTTTTTTTGGGAACGGGCCCGGGGAAACGGGGGGTTTTGTGAGTATGTTTTTTTTTTTCTGTGTTGGTTAAATTTTTGGTTTTTTTTTGGTCCTAGGGCGGCTCCGTTTGGGTGGGTCCCCCCCCTCCCCAAAGGCAATTTTATTTTCCCCCGGCCCCCTTCGCCCCTCGCACCAAACCCCCCTTTTAAAATTTTCTTTTCCCCAAATTTTTTTAAAAAGAACAAAAAGAAGGGAAGGGACGGGTTTAAACCCCGACCACCACCAGCCAAAAAGGGGGTTTTTTTTAGGGCCCCTTTCCCTGGGGCCGCCCCTTTTTTCCCCATTCCCCTTAAAGGGTTTAAAAAAAATAAAAGGGGGGCAGAGTTTTTTTCTTTTAGTTTTTTTTTTTGGTTTAAATTTAAAAAAAATAAAAGCAGAGGGTTTTTTTCCCAAATTTTTCCTAATACCTTTTATTAACCCGTTTTTTATTGAATTTTTTTTAAAAAAACAGCCCAAAATTTTATGAAAATGGTTTTTGAAAAAATTGGGTTTTTTAGAATTAAATATCCCCAAAAAATTTGAAATTTTGGGGGATATTTTTAAAAAATTTTTACAAGTAAATTTTACGAAAAAAAATTTAAAAACCCAATTTTTTAAGAAAGTGAATACTAAATGTTTTAAAATTTAACCAAAAAAAAATAAAATTTAAAAAAAAAATTTTTTTAAAATTTCAAAAAATTTTTCCCCCAAATAAAGGTTTTCCCCAAAAGGTTTAAATTAAACCCCCAAATTAAAATTTTTGGGGTAAATTTTTAAATTTTTTTAAAAATAATAAAATTTTGATGAAAAAAAATGGGTGAAAAAAAAAAATAATTTTTTATTTTAAAACCCTTTAAAAAATCCAATTCCCCAAAAAAATTTTTTTAATTTTCAAACCCGAAAATTTTATAATAGAGCCTTTTTGCCCTTAAAATTTGGGCATTTTAAAGAAAAAGGGCACCCAAAAAAAATGCAAAATTAAAAATTTTAACAAACCCTTTTTTTCTTTTTTTTTTTTTTTTTTTAGTTTGGAAAATAGGTTTTTTAAAAAAAATTAAAAAAAGGTTTTTTTTTTTTTATTTTTTAAAAAAATTTAATAAAAAACAAAAAAAATTAAATTAAAAAATATTTTCCTTTTTTCAAAAAAAAAACAAAAATTCAAAACCCGGGAAAAAAAAATTAACTTCCCAAAAAAGCCCTTTAAATTAAAAAAAGGGTAATTTTTTAATTAATTTTTTAACCCCCCCTTTTAGGCCCCAAAAAGCAAAAAACAATTTCCCCTTTTGGAAATAAAACCCGAAAAATAAAAATTTTTTCCCAAAATTAAATTCCCCCCAAAATTCCCCCTAAAAAAAAATTTAAATTAACATTTAAAAATTTAAAAACTCCCCTTTAAAGACCCTTAACCCGAATTTTTTTATTTTCCCCAAAAAATTTTTTTAAAAAAAAAAAAGTTTTTAAATGTTTTTATCAAAATATTAAAAATTTTTTTTTTTAATTTAATTTTTAAACAAAAATGGCCCCCCTTGGGAAATTGTATTTTCGTTTTTTAAATCTATTAAAAAGATTTTTAAAAATAAAAATTTTTTTTTTTTTAAAAGCGAAACAAAAAAAAATTAAAAAAAAAAACTTAATTTTTCACCCTTTAACCCCTTTGAATTGATTCCTTTTTTAAAAACAAACCCCCATGTGTATGTTTTTAAAACAATAAACCTTTTTTTTTCTTTTTTTTTCACGGGGAAAAACAAAATTTTCCCCTGGGGTTTTATGAAAATTTTTTTTTATTTTATTTTTTTTGCAAAACCTTTACTATTTTTTTTAAAAAAAAATCCAAAATAAAAGGGATTTTTTTTTTTTTTTCCCGGTTTTTTTTTAATTTTTTTTAATTACCCTTTTTTCCCCAAAGGTTAAAATCAGCTTTTTTAAAATTTTTTTTTTTTTTTTTTTTGAACGAGTATAAACGATAAATGCTTTTTTTCATTTTCCAACTTCCAAAAAAATATAGATTTGAAAAAAAACACAAGGCCTTTTCCCCCACTTTTTTCAAACCCCTTCACAACTTTCAAAAAGCGGCAAAAATTAAACCTACAAACGCGCAAGTTTGGGGTTTAAAGGGGTATACCTTTTTTTTACGCAATAATTAAAAAAACCCCCAAAGTGTTCCCTATTTGTTTTTTTTTTATCCCTTTTTAAAAAATTAAAAAGTAAAAAAAAGTTGGGAGTTTTTTATTAAACGTAAAGTAAAAATTTTTTTTTTGTAAATTTTAAATTTTTTGTCTTTTTATCCCAAAAGGAAAAAGAAATCCCCATTTTCCGGTTTTTGGGAATTTTCGAAACTAAAACCTTGGGCCCTTTTGGAAAAATGAAAAAAAGGTTTCCCCTCCCCCTTTGGGTTTTTTTTTTCCCCTTTGTTTTTTTTTTTTTTTTTTTAAACCCCCTTTTAGTCCCCGGGGCACTTGGGCTTAACCCCGAGGGCCCCAGCTGGGTTTAAATTGGGGTTTTTTGTCCCCCCCCCCCCCTCCGGTTTTGTTTTTTTTTGTTCTTTTCCCCGGGTTTTTGTTTGACCCCCCCAAAAAATGAAAAAAACTTCCTTTACCCCCGCCATTGACCCAAAAATTTTTTTTCTCTTGAATTTTTTTTTCATCGTTAATTTAAATTTAATTTTTTTTTTTTTCCCCTATTTTTAAATAATTTACCCGCGGAAAAAAAAACAAATTCCCTTTCAAAATATAGGAAAATTTAAAATCCCCAAAAAACCAAACCCTACTTTTTTTGGTTTTTAAAAACCCGGGCGTAAAAAAAACAAAAAAATTTTTACTTTTTTTTAAAGAACGAATGAAAATTTTTTAAAATTACTTCCCCTTTTTTACCAAATTTAAACAATTTTTTCCCATTCCTTAGCTACTATTTTACAAAAACAAAATTTCAAAACCCAAAAGGGAAAAAGCAAATTTAAAAAAAAACCCTTTACAAATTTTCAATAAATAAAAGAAATTAAAAAATTTTTAAATCTGGAAAAAAATAACCCAATTTTTTTAATTAAAGGTTTTGAAAAAGGGAAAAAAAAAATCTTTAAAAAATAATTTCAATTTTTTTTTAAAAAAAATAAATGTTAAAAAAAGCCTTTGCCTTTTATGATGAAGCAAGGATTAAAAAAGGTTTCCCCCGTTTAAAGGTTCCCTTTTTTAAAGTGTTTTTTCCAAATAAGGGTTCCCCTTTTTTTAAATTTTTTTTTTTTCCCCCAAATAAAAGGGCTTCCAAAGTGTTTTTTCCCCCCGGAAAAGGGCGGGCCCTATGGTTTTTTCCTAAATAAAAAGGTTCCCCCAAAGGGTTTTTTTTCCTAAAATTTTAAAGGGCCTTTATGTGGTTTTTTTCCTAGTAAAGTATTCCCCCCTTTTTTTTGCCTTTGTAAAAAAAGGGAAATTCCCTGGGTTTTTTTCCCAAATAAGGGTTCCCCCCCCTTATTTGGGGGGGTTTTTTTCCCAAATAAGGGGGCCCCCCTTTATGTTTTTTTTTTGGGGCCCATAAAAGGTTCCCCCTTTTTTGTGTTTGCCCCAGTAATTTCTTTCATGGGTTTTTTTTTTCCCAGTAAGGGTTTTTTTCCCCTGGGGGGTTTGGCCCAAATAAGGGGCCCCCTTTATTTGGGTTTTTCCCCAAGGGAAAAACCCCCTTTATGGGAGGGGGCCCTTTGTAAGGGGCCCTTTTTATGTTTTTTTGCCCCTTTTAAGGGGCTTCAAAGTTGGTTTTGCCCCCAAATAAGGTTCCCCCCCTTTTATGCGTTTTTTTCCCCGTAAGGGGCTTCATGTGGGTTTTCCTTGTAAAGGGTCCTTTTTATGTTTTTTGCCTAGTAAGGTTCCCCCCATTGGGGGTTTTTTTTTCCTTTGTAAGGTCTTCCCTGTGTTTTTCCCCAATTAAAAGGGCCCCTTTTGTTGGGGTTTTTTGCCCCCAGGGAAAATTTTTTTTCCTGGTTTTTTGCCCAAATAAGGTATTCCCTGGTTTTGGCCCCCAAATAAAGGGCCCCTTCCCCGGGGTGTGGCCCCCAGTAAGGTCCCCTTCCCTGGTTTGGGGGGCCTGTAAGGGGGCCCTTTATGGGGTTTTTTTCCTAGGGAAAAGGGGGCCCCCCTTTAAGGGGGGCCCCGTAAGGTTTTTTTCATGTTTTGCCCAATTTTAAGGGGCCCCCCCCCCCCCTTCCCCTGGGTTTTTTCCCAGTAAGGTCCCCTTTATGGGTTTTTTTTTCCCAGTAAGGTCCCCCTTTTTGGTTGGTTTGTTTAAAGGTATTTCAATTTTTTTTTGCCTAGTAAAAGGTTCCCCCCCCTTCCTTGTTTTTTTCCTAGTAAGGTCCCCTTTATGGGTTTTTTTGGGCCAAATAAGGGCCCCCCCTTTTGGGTTTTTTTTCCCAGTAAGGTCTTCCCCGGGGTTTTTTTTTTCCCCAGAAAAGGGCCCCCTTTATTTTTTTTTTTTTCCCCCCAGTAAAGGGCTTTTTAGGGTTTGGCCCCAGTAAAAGGTTCCCTTTTAAAGGGTTTTTTTTTTTTTTTTAGTAAGGTTTTCCCCCCCCTTTGGGGGGTGCCCCCCAGTAAGGTTCCCCCCCTTTTTAAAGTGTTTTTGGGCCCCATAAGGTCCCCCTTTATTTTTTGGGGTTTGGGTTTGTAAGGGTCTTTTATGCTTTTTTCCCCTAAAAAGGGCCCCTTTTATTTTTTGTTTTTTTTTTTTCAAATAAGGTCCCCCCTTCCCCTTTTTGGGTTTTTTTTTCCTAGTAAAGGGGCTTCAAAAAGGGTTTTTTTCCCAGTTTAAAAAAGGTTTTCTTTGGGGTTTTTTCCCCCAGTAAAAGGGCCCTTCCCTTGGGTTTTTTTTCCCCAGTAAAAACTTTAGTGGGGTTTTTTTCCTAGTAAAAGGGCCCCCTCCCCCCCTTGGTTTGTTTTTTTTTTTTTGGAAACATTCCCTTTTTCCCGGGAAATGTAAAATTCCTTTTTTTTTTTTTTCCCCTTTCCCTTCCCTTCCCCCTTTTTTGTCCCCCCCCCCTTTGGGTTTTTTCCCTGATTTTAAAATGGGATTGCGGAAAAGGGCCCCCCTTGAATTTTTTCCCCAAAAGGCGAGGGTCCCTTTTGTTTCCCGGGGGAATTAAAAATTTTTTGTAAAATTTTTCCCCCCTTTGTTTTTTTCCAATTCCAATTTTCCCTTTTTTCCCAAAAAAAATCGCCCCCCCCCCTTTCAATCCCCTTTTTTTTCCCAACCCCTTTTCCCCTTGGGGGGCCCCCCAAGACAATTAAAAAAATTTAATTTCCCCATTTTTGGGAATTTAAAAAAATTGTCCTTGGAAAAATTTGGGGAAAAAAAAATTTTTTGGTTTTCCCCCGCACTTTTCATTTGCCCCGTTCCCTTTTTTTTAAATTTTCCCCCAAAAAGGGTTAAATTTTTTTTTTTTTTTTTGGTTTTTTGCCCTTTTTTCAGGTGTCCCCTAATTTTTTTTGGCTGAAGGCCTTTTCATTTGGGTTTTCCCCCTTAAAAATTCCCCCCATCTTTTTAAAGGGGACCCCTCAGGAAATGCCCCCCTAAGGGTTTTGGGGATTTTTTTTTGGTGAAGGAAAAAGGGGCCAAAAATCTTCCCGACATTTTAAAATTCCAACTCTTTTCTTTTAAAACTCTTGCCGGGCCCTTGGGGTTTTTTTCGGTTTTTTTTAAAAATTTCGCCATAGGTCCC
>JAQJVL010009498.1:0-15846 GCA_035578905.1 Stictocephala bisonia
AAAGGGACTATGATATTTGCTTTTAATTTCTGTATTCAAGTTTGATGATTAATGACACCAATTTCCATAATTTCACTAAATAGCTTTAATGTCCTTCTCTCATAAATGTTTGAATTTTGACAGATCCAACATAACTTTTTAATAAAAGTATTGGCATCTAGAGTTAATATTCAATTTACATTATGATTGGTCCATTTGGCTTTTTCTTTATAAAGTATATTAATTAAGGGAATTTAGTTTTTACTCACTTTACAAGTATTGTTTTGTGTGTTGAAATTATGTCCTTATTTTATATACTTACTAGCTGAACTCGCCCGCTTCGTCAGTCATAATACTGAGTTTGAAGACTTGCAATCAAAATATAATTAAAAATTCCAACAAATTCATGAACATTAAAAATTACTTTAAGTAAATCAAAATAAATACTTTGTTTTCGAAAAAGAATTATTTAAATACCATCTAATATATAGCTGATATTATGAATAATTTACTACTTTCCTCAATTATTTTTAATTTTAAAAGAATACGATTGGTAAAGTTACCACAATTTTATTCAATTTGTTTTTATTTAACAGCTAACAGCTGTTAATCAAATAAATCAGTTAATTAATATACCTCCATAAGAATACCATGGCAATTTCGGAGGCCAGTGAGATGGAGTCCTGAGGTCGGAGAAGAAAATCCTTTCTTAGTGAGCCTCTAGAGGCTAAGATAAATCTATATACAAATTTTCAAGTCAATTGGACGTATAGCCTTGGAGAAATTGTCATGAGTGGTAAATGGCTTTTATATATATTATACAGATTGTAATCTTGCTATTTCAATCGGACTTTTCTTGCAGTTTATAGACTTCAGTTGTCTAAACAAATCTGAAAGTCTACTTTTAGAGGCCGTAAATACGGGTATTGACTCTAAATCAATAAAATGTCGGGGTTTTCGCTATGTTTAGACAGGTCTAATGAACCGGCTATACATGTGTTAAAATTAAATTTAAAATGTTCCGATTTAAATCAGTTTGTTCTCTTAGATAACAAAGATTCAAAGTCTAGACAAATCTGTAAGTCTACTTTTAGAGGGCACAAATTACTGTAATTGACCCTGAATCAGTGAAATATTGGGTTTCTCGCCATGTTTAGCTATGCCCTATGATCTGGCTATGCATGCTTTAAAGCTAAATTGTTAAATTACCGATTGAAAACAGTTTGTTCTCCTAGATAAAAAAGTTTCATGGTCTAGAAAAATATGTAAGTCTACTTTTTGAGGGCGCAAAGAACGGTAATTGACTGAATCAGGGAAATGTCATGTTTCTAGCCATGTTTAGCCAAGTCCTATGAACTGGGTATACATGTGTTCAGATTAAATTGTATATTTTCCTATTGAATACAGTATGTTCTCCTGGATAACAAAGTTTCACAGCCTAGAAAAATCTGTTAGTATACTCTTAGAGGCCGTAAATTAACCAATTTGATTTACACGCACAAATTGAATATCTAGCTCTACCTAAGGATGAAGGAAGTGAGATAGAGTAAAATGTCATCGGGCCAAAGTTGTAGATCGTCTCAAATCCGTTGCAGAAAATGGTGTTAGTTTTGCTGTAGAACCATTCATTTAGACGCTACAGTCCAATAGAGAAACACTGTTTTTGGCACTAAAAAGGCTACCATCTTCGATTTACTAAGAATTTTTCATAATCCCTTCTTATTGCACGTCTACAACATAAGAGTTGACTACAAAATTTCAGCCTCGTAGGCGTAGTACTTATTAGTTACATCGATGAGTGAATGAGTCAGTGATATTTGCCTTTTATAGGTATAGATAGAATTAGTGTATATATTTGACTAAAAGGTAGTTTTTTTTTTTTTTTTTTTTAACAATCTTTTTTGTTGACAGACGGCTGAGATAGCAGCAGCCCAGGAGAAGCAGATGGAAGTGTGCGAAGTCTGTGGTGCCTTTCTCATTGTGGGTGATGCACAATCTCGCATAGATGACCACCTGATGGGCAAACAGCATGTTGGGTATGCCCGTCTACGCATGGCCTTGGAAGAGATTATGGTCAGTCAGCCAGTCCGCCCTTACCCTTTGGTACCCTATCCTGTTCCTCCTCTCGATTAACTACTCTAGTTTTGTTTTACTTATTTATAATTGATGTAGACTGGTTTATATCATGATAAAATGGGGTGTCTACCGGTCACAGGAAACACAGATGTTGGAAAATCATGTTTTTTTTAAGTATAGTAAAACTAATATCTGTATTAATGTGGTATCAGGCAATTCGAATAAGGAAAAATCTGGATATTAGATGTTAACATTAATTGCTACTCTAACCATGACCTAATCACTAGAGGAGAAAACAATAAGCAATGATAAGAATACCTGACCTTTGCTATACAATGAATCAGTTTCACCTAACATGAGGTTTTACCTGTCTTCTCACATGTGATCTTTGTAAGTCATTACCCACCCACCCTCCTATACACATACACTAGTATTGACCCACCCACACATCTATACACATACAATAATGAAATGAAATAATGAAAATTTATTCCTTTAAAAAAAGTAAAACACAAAAACAATGACAATGTAGGAATAGAAAGTTGACCACAGTATCCAGTATTTGTGGCCAACGTTAATTCTAAAAAAGCACAATACAAACAATTTAATTGTGAGTCCAGCAGCAAAATAAAAAACTCGCACTCCGTGGCGCCTGTGTTGAAGCAAAGAACCAAAAAACATAGTAATAAAAATTATAACATAATATCATTAATTTAAAAAGGAAAAATTACAATTAGTAATTAAAGTTCTTACTTTAATAATTAATATCATATAGGCCTACTTGCTTAAACAGTATATCATATAAGACTCCTTCCAAAGTATATACAAATAAACAACTAGAGTAGGCAGGTAGTAAACTTAAAAGATATATATCTAATTAATTAATTATGCAAGAGTAGCATTTAGAAAGGACACGTCATCATTAGAAAATAGCCAATGTTTTGTTTGATTTAAAAACGAATTTAAGTTAGAACAAGATTTAATATAACGTGGCAATTGATTAAAATACTTAGGAGCAACATACTGAAAAGACTGTTTAAAATTAGATTTATTGACTTTAGGTAACCTAAATATTCTTTGGAAATTACTTCTTGTTTGGTAAGACAGGTTTTCTGTACCAGTGTTGCCACTTCTAATATAAAATAACTTTAAGACTTTGTACACAAATAAGTGGTTAATGGGTAATATTTTCAGATGACAAAACAAAGGGTAGGAGCTCTCTCTTTTGCGACAATTGAGTATTATTCTTATAATATGTTTTTGGGATACTCTGAGTTTTTCCAAATAGTTTTTGTAAGTTCCCCCCCAGCATTGTATACCGTATTGTAACCTGGAATCTATTAGAGCAAAGTAAAGCATTCGTAATAGACTGGGTTCACAAATATTCTTCAAAAAATAAAAGGTTCTGATCGAAAGTTTGATTTTCTTATGTAATAATGAAATGTGGGGTTGCCAATTTAGATTTTCGTCTAAGTTAAGACCCAGGTACTTAAAACAATTATTTTTTTCTATTACTTCACATTTGCAACGTATTGACGCACAACTCAAGTTGTGAAATATTAACTCTGCAGGAAATTCAAAACTATTAACTAAACTAAAATTTACATATCTTGTTTTTTTAAATTTAATTATCATTTTGTTCTCACAACACCATACTCTTAATAGTTCTAAATCTTTATTTATATTCTCCCAGATATCATTAATATTTTTCTCTGAATAAAAAAAAGCAATGTCGTCCGCAAAAGCACTTTTTTGACCTTGAAAGGATAGTTCCAGTAAATCGTTTATAAAAACTAAAAATAAGGTAGCTGATAGCACTGATCCTTGGGGTACACCAGCTTGTACAGTTAGTGGTGTGCTAAAATGATCAGCAATTTTGACTGTTTGGACTCTATTACTTATAAAACTGTTAAACCAATTGAGCGCAGTTCCCCGAACTCCAGCTGCTTCCAATTTTGACAGTAATACATTATGATCGACAAGATCAAAAGCGTTTTTAAAGTCTATAAAAAGACCCGTTACTTTTTTATTTGTGTTAAAACTGTTGTAAATATTTTCTGTAACCGATAATAACGCATCCTCCGTTCCCATTCCTTTTCTAAAACCATATTGAGACGGGCTGAAAAAGTGTATGCTGTCTAAATACTTTACGAGTCTGGTCCTCATTATTTTTTCAAAGATTTTAGAGAATATGGCTAATAGACTGATTGGTCTTGTATTGTCAATTTTAATAGAAGTATTATTTTTAAATATTGGAACTATAGTACTCATTTTTAGTTTATCAGGAAAAACGCCGTTCTGAAAGCTTAGATTTATAATGTGAACCAAAACTGGAGCAATCGTTTCCGCTGTCTTTTTTACGAGGTTAACGGTTATGCCATCAAAACCAGTAGATTTTTTGTTTTTTAGACATTTAATAGTGATCAATACTTCATTTATATTAGTTGGCATTATGAAAAAAGAGTGGCGACATTGTTGATAATGCCCCCGACGGCAGACTGTCAACGGTGGCAGTGCCGACAGTGCGGGCGGACCGGGCCTGACTCGACCTTGGACTGCGATAAGGTGATCATTGATACTATCAGCCACAAGCTTGGGATCGTTGACAATCTCACCATTGCACAGCTCAACTTTATCAACATTTTTCCCTACTGTCGAACCTATTACGTTATTTATTACTTTCCAATATTGTGAAGAATCGCCATTACAGTTTTTAATCTTATTAGTGAAAAATGCATTTTTTGCTGAATCGATTTCTTTTCTTAATTTATCACAGAATGAATTGAAGTATAATTTGAAAAATTGGTCGTATGGGCGCTTTTTATAAATTCCGTATAGTTTTTTTCGTTTTTTTAATTTAAAAAGTAAATTTGCATTTAACCATGGGCTAAAATGTTTAGCTTTAGTTAGCTTGTCTCGCTTATGAATTAGTTTACAATTATTCAGAGATTCTGTCAGAGTCTTGTGGAACAAATAATAACTTATGTTTACATCGTTTGTTGACAAACAAAAACTCCAGTCTGCTTCTTTCAGCCTATCCGCAGCCAAACTCAAATCGTATACAATGTTGTCTGGCATTTGTTTACTTACTACCAGTCTATTAAACTTAGAACTGCAGCCGAAATTCAAACCCAACAAGCAATGATCAGTAAGACCTATATCAAAAATTACACTTTTAAAGGAATCCATATTTGCATGTCGAACAAAAATGTGGTCAATAGTTGACTTTGTGTTTTCAGTAATTCTTGTTGGGTTATTAATGAGTGAAATAAAACCATTATTGTTTAACACACTAATATAGTTCTGTACATCTTGGCGGCTATTTACCAAGTCTAAATTTATATTTATATCTCCTACATAAATAATGCTGTTGGTTAAATTTTGCAGTCTATTGGAAAGTTCCTTAATAAAATTATTTTCTGAATGACTATGATGTCTATAGAGACAGAGTAACTTAAAATATGAATGATCAATATTTATATTTAGCAATAAACAATCAGCAGTTTCCATATCCAAGTTTACTTGAGATACATTTATGTTTTGGTCCACAAAGCACAAAATACCCCCAGCTCTATAGCTGTTATTACAATTGGCAAAAATATTGAAACCTGGCAATTTGTAAAAATTTAATTCCTCATCGTTTATCCAAATTTCACTAAGAATAATAAAATTAATTTTCTTTTTGATTTGACTTATTTCTGCAATTAGGTTATTAAAATTTTTCCTCACACTCCTTATGTTAGCATATAGCAGAGAAAGCGAGCCCTTGGATTCAACATCGTAAAACAAACACAAATCATCATAATACACTTTAGAAACCATTATAGTAAAACAAAAACCAAAATTATAAATTTAAACATTAGCAAAAACGTCATAAGCTTAAAAAGGCTATTCATGATCAAATTAATCTTATGAAATAGTAAACATGGCCTACCCAAGCTTATCAATGTCATCCAAGGTACTCACCCTCTGTACTCTTTCCCCGGAAGCTTTCCTAACAAAAAACTTTCCGTCACGGCACCAGACAAAAGCATATCCTACATCCTGACACTTTTTCTTCAGCATAGCTAGGAACTGTTTGTTTTCTGGTGTCAGATGATCATTCACGTACACTCTGCCGGGAGGGAAGGCCTTGCTAATCTTGTCCTCGGTGAGATGTGCATTTTGGGTTCTCGCCTCTCGAAACTTGGAGAGAAGAGCTTCCTTGATGTCCCGGTCATGGAACTGGACCACTACAGCGGGAAGGCGGTTCTTGTTGTAGGATGGGATCCTGTGGGCTGCTGCGTTGCTGCTCAGCTGTACCTCCACTCCGAGTGCTACCCCCAAGTCTTTGACGATGTGCTTGACGTCCTCCCGCGGTGTAGTAGGGATTCCGCTGATCTCTATATTGTTTTTCCTGCTATACTGTTCGATATTTCTCAGCCGTTCTTGTAGATCGTTCACTGTCTTAAATTATCATTCTTCATGCGCAGTTCAGTATTTTCTTTCTTGATATAGGCCAGTTCTGTCATTATATTATTCATCAACACATTTGATGCATCCACTTTGTCGGACAGGAATTGTATAGACGTCGATGTCTCATTCATTTCAGATCTTACATTTTTAAATTCACTAAACATTTCTTTTTTAAAATCATCAAGCACTCGTATAAGGAATTCCTTGGTAATTGCAGTACTAGCTGCAGACGACTTACTGCTTGTAGATAATTGACGGCAGTCTTTACACTTCCAGTTTTTAAGCGATCGCGTTGATACGCCATCACTGTCGTTCTTGATACAGGTAGCGTGGAACACAGAGCCACACACTCCGGCACACTTAACCTCATCACCGTTATTAACTGTAACGTTACAGACGCCACAGAGAAGCATTTTAAATAATAAATAAAAAAAATGTTGCTCAAAAATGGGCTACAAATAAAACACTAACAGGCACGCGCACGGTTACAGTGCACGTACAGTCAGGACACGCGCTACACACATGGAGCGATAAGCGAGACGTCTTATCTACTCAGCAGACTGAGCTGAACTCAATAGTACAATAGTACTACAATAGTATAGACCCATCCACATGTCCATACACATACTGGAGTGTATCACTATAGTCAATGTCACTATAGTGTCTTGAACCACCCACATGTCCATACACGTATTGTAGTATTGTTCCACCCATACTCCTATAAACGTAAAGTGGTATTGGCCCATCAACACGTCAATACATGTACTGTAGTATTGTCCCACCCATTCTCCTATACACGCACAGTGTATTGGCCCACTCATACATCCATACACATATTGTCCCACTCACCCTCCCATACACGTACTGTAGTATTGTCTCACCCACCCTACCATACGCGTAATGTAATATTGACCTACCCACCCTCCAATATATTTACAGTGTTATTGACCCACTCACACTTCCATACACGTACCGTAACATTGACCCACCAATCTTCCCAAACATTTACTTAGTATTGACCCGCCTGCCCACCCACACACATACAGTGGTATTGACTCGCCCGCCTACCCATACATGACTGTGTATTGACCTGCCCATACTTGTACTGTTTTATTAACACACATAATAGAAATTATAGAGAAATAGAATTATGAAAGTTGAGATGGAGATGAAAGTAGAGTTACAAAATAATACTTTTTCAAGAAATAAAAATGATTTCAAGAATAAAAGTATATTATGAGAGATGTATAATAACATAGTATCCACATAATATATCAGCAAGCTTACCTAAGAAGACATCCACCAACACCTTGCAGTAGCGAACAAAAATACAGAGAAATCATATGACAAATTTTTCAGTGTCGCAGCCACTTGCCTCAGATCAGTGGGGAGAGAGAGAGAGAGAGAGAGGAGAGGCTCATTCTCCGGACGTCTTATCTCTGGATAAGCTATATTGCCCGGTCGGCTTATATAATAGGTCTACCCGATATTGGCGACGAGATGCAGTCTGAAATATCAGCTAAATGCCAACTAGTGATACAGTGAAGATTTTGGGCAGCTAAACTACAAACTTATGAATAAAAAACGAGACGTTTGATAAGGCTTCGGTTCAATAAAAATGATTTTCCGAATCTTTAAATTCGTCGTATTTTGTTTAGAAAAGGTCTTCCAACATGATTCTCCCTCACTTTGGTTGATTCGTGATTGTTTTACAGTTTACATCGACATCAATGAATAGACGTTCGCCACAGATACATATATATTTTTTATTTGACGGAAAATAAATCAATAATGTTGTGTCACATGCTGCTAGAACGCCACTACCATATTTAATATGATATGATACGGTATTTTCTTACGTCAAATCATTGGACGATTCCCTGCTCAGATTAAAAAACAAAATAGACCTCAATTGACTCACAAGAAATATACGATCATTTCATTTCCCAAAAAGAGCTGAACGGTTTCTTGCACGTACGTATACTACAATTGAGATGAACTTTCACCTAGAAAAGATGGGAAGTTCGATTCTAGGGATGTAAAATAACCTGTTCTCGAGACCCTTTTGATTGAACGGTATTATTGATATGAACGAAAATATGCATAATTTTCACGGTGCACAGACTATTAGATTTGTATTGGAAACAGGTTTTTTGAGCATCTTGAACTGGATCTCTCGTCCCCTTTCTTGGGTCATAAAGACACTAACAAGCACTTCTGTTTTATTCACGCTATTTTAGGTTAGATTACAAGTGGCTAGTAGACTCGACAATCAACATGTGTGATCGCTACTATTTACACTGATCGCTACCTTCCCAGCTCTGTTGATCACTTTGAAATGAACTAGTTCAAATCATAATGAACGAGCTCGTTCACTACATCGACTAGCTCATTTGACTGTCGTCGTGTACTACCTATTCTTAGGCGTATTGTTCAATTCATAATTACGTGTACCAAACTGATAACGTATGATTAAGGGTAAAATAAATAAAACACAAACATTTTTTATTGATAACTTATAAAACTGTTTACTCTTAAATTAAGATGTAAATATGATATTTCGTGAAATACAACTACTCTATCGAACTTGGAGTAGTTTTAGGAGCTTCGAGCCGAGTTCGAGTAGTAAAATGCTCGATCAAATACTCGAAGTTTTGAGGACTCGCACACTCCTAGTATTGACATACAGATAATATTTTTTTCCCTGCACAAAGGTTACCAATATGCTAAAAGTCGGAGTATGTTAATAGTGAAGCACCTCCATTTCTCCTTTTGTAGGAATTTGAAATTGTTTTTGTGTCACTTCAATGAAAGATATTGGATCCAAATCTTAATTTGTGTGTGAAATAATTAAAATAAAAATTTGAGATGCAACCTAACCTTATGGATAGAGAACGGGATTTTAGAATATGGTAATGTCAAACAAGCTTAAAACAATTGAAAGAGATTTTGTAAAAATATGATATCCACAAACAAAATACCTCCTGAATCAATTGGTAACATTATCAATGTGATTTGAAATAAACATTTCAATAGTAGAGTACCTTGGTAACATCCTGCCATAACTTCCTTCCGTAACTCAACTGTATCAGCATGGTATTGGCATAAGGTAATATTTTTGTACCTGCACAAACGTTTGCTAATATGCTAAAAGTTGGAGTATGTTGGAGTGTAGCACCTCCATTTCTCCTTTTGTAGGAAATTGTCCTACGCTATAATTGTATGCAAATGCCTATAGTCTGTGAACATTAACAAACGATACAACACAGCTCTACACAAGACTACACTGTTAGCAAAATGAACAAAAACAAGTGATCTGAAGTGGACTTACTCTTCTATGGGTGGTTTGACCAAATATTATGAGTTGATGCTCGGTTTACGGCTGAACTCAGGGCTAAAAGGTTTTGATAACATTGTCCTGTAACTCAAAATTGAGAAGTAGAGCTGTCAATCCTTGCATGCTCTGTGCTCACTTCGGTAGTCTGTGGCTTAAAGACTGTCTACCCCCTTCTCATTTTCTTTTCTTCAACTATCGATGTGTGAATACTTATCTAGGACCACTTATAAATATTCAGATATAAAAATTTAATAATAACTATCATCAGTACACAAGAAAACAGCAATGTCATGACAATTAACTATGAATAATTTGATTACTTTGTTAATAATAAAAGTAATGTAATGTAGGCATATATGTATATGCAACTTAAATATGGTTTATCAATTTAAATTTATATACTTTAAGGAAAATTTAACGTAAGTATTTTCTGATTTATTAAATTGACACATTTTTATACGTGAATTGAGGTGTATTTTTTTGGTTAATTTTGTTTTAAACAATATGATCCATCAATTTATGTACCTGTACTGTTACAACAATTTTTAAAGAATAAAATGTACTAAGAACGTTGTTTATTTGGCTTATAATACTACAATATTTTATCCTGTTCTAAGTTTGCAGAAGCTTGCAATGTTCACTTACTCGTAGAATTTATCTTTTCGTGGTACTTACTGGTTCTATAAATTTTCTTGTACACTATTTTCAACTACATTGTTTGTTCACTCATTTACTTATGAATCCTCTTCACTCTTATTGAAGTTGTTTCTTTGTGGTACACATTATCAACTCATTAATTGATCAGTAGCTTAGTTGGTTGAAGTCCAGTTTCATAAGCTAAAGTTTCTCAGTTCGATCCCAATCAGAGTCATAACAAAATTTTAAAGGGGTCAGCTGATAATCACTGACTGATTGTTCATTTGTCATTGGGCTTTTAATTAACACGTTAAGCCCCATGTTGTTCCGATCGGCACGGTGACTGTAGTTTCAAAGTAGTGACGTGTGTCGGCCTATCGGAATGACAACTGTGCCAATTCAAGGTATTTAAAAAAATACTTTTATCAGCAACTAGCACTACCTATTGGATAACCTATGAAACTTTTTAACCCTAGAATGCGAATCTTGGCGCTTTGTGTGCTCTTTTGTAAAACTCAATAAAACATATGTTTATCATCAAGCAAGTGCGACAAACTTGGTACTAATCGACGCAGAATGTTCTGTTCTGTACATTTTATATTTTTAATAATTTTTGTATACAATTTTATAAACGTAGGAATAAAATTAAAACGTGCAACTTAAAATTCTTGCTTAGTTCCCGCCCGGCTGGGGGTCGGGAGTGGAAAACATGGCCGATGTTTGTCGCATAACTGTACAATAACCAATAGTCAGAATCAGGTGTACAAACTGTCAGTCTGCAGTGAAGGAAATACTATAGCCAACAAAACAAATTGCAATGTTGTAGGTGCTTTGGTTGTTTTACCAAAATATGTTTGTATACCCTTGTTTGCATGTTCTTTCAAAAGCCAGTGTTTGCGCGTTACGTGCTGTTGTAAAAAGTTGTAATAAATAAATTATCTATTGCGATATGAAGATAAAAAATTTAGTAGGAAGCCAGAAAGTTCTTGCGTCAGTTGGTACCGTCTCGAGGAAATTTCGTGCTGTACATTGGTAATGGTCACGTGACAACGGTGATGTAGAAGAGCGGCCATCAGTTTACGTTTAGCCATCTTTGTTTGTACACAACGCTCTCTCGACCGCTTGTATTTACCGTAATAAGTGTAGTGCATTGAAATAGTTTAGTGTAAGTGACAGTGCATAAAAGGAAATTAGTTTTAGGCATTGTTCAACAAGTCCTACCACTAATCAACATTATATTGTATTTATATAAAAGCACTAGCACTTCAAAATCATAATAATAACAATCCTACATAGAAATAAATGCAATATAGGGCTAAAAACACTAAGAGTGGGAGAACTAAGAGTGAGTAAAATGTTTCATTTTTTTTAGTGTATTTTAATTTTATAACCATGTAAATATTTATGTAGGTACTAGCCTAAACATTTATTTTTTATCCAATTTGATCAAATAAGAATGAATTTCTTATACCATATTATGGTATTAGTTTAGCATTCTCATAATAATTTAAGATCTTGAAGAAAAAAATTTATTATTTGTGTTCGCTCAAAATGACGCTTTTACTTTATTTATCAACAACAATATAACGTAGTGTGTTATTATCCTACGTCAAAACTTTATTTTTGTCACGAATATAATTATTTTTTCATGTTTCTATTCAGAAATATCTGTTTTATCAGTATTTGTTCTCAGAAAAAATCCTTTAAAAATTTTACTATTTTTACTATGATTACAATATGCACAATTTTTCAAGTGCCATTTACACATTTGCGCACACTGACTTTTGGTATTATAAATGTTATACTTTTTGGAATATATTCATATATTTTACATTTTCTTGTAGCTAATAGATTGTACTAATATCAAAAAACTATACATACCCCTTATTTATGGATTGTTATTAATTATTCACAGAATTTTTTCGTTTCTGTGGTAACATTTTTATTTTCCACAACAAACTAAAAATATAAAACTTTATACAGGGTGATTCATGACGTTCTCCCCCCACTTCTATAGCATATTCTACTACTAAAAACAATGAAAAAATGTCATATAAACATAGGTCCAAAAACGCTTCGTTAGCGAGTTACAGCCATCAAAAGATTTCGTCATGGTTCATGGGCAAAAAATGAAACAATATTGTACATAACTTATGGAAAGGTATATTAGGATTGAAATTCCATGATTTCATATGTATTTTCACATGGAAAAGCTAATAAAATAGGTTTGAGAACTGTACCTTTAGTAGTTTTTGAGTAATCCGGGTTAAAATTGGGATATTAGGACAAAAAATTCAGTTTTTCTCAGTTTAGTGTACAGAAACGTTGTTAAATTGGTTACAAAGGCACACAACTTTCGTACATTATTTGTTTAGAATTTAATTCTGAGTAGATTGATATAAGTTGTGTAAAAAATACTACAGAAATAAGAACAGAAACTCAAATTTATTAAATTAAATACATAAATTACCTTAAAAGAACAACAAATTGATTTTCCCAACTTTAGACATGTTTTTTATTACAGTACATGTTCAAAAGTGAGGCCTTCATTTTCGATGCATTTTAAAGCACGTTTGTGTACTGCTTTTGTTGAATTTCTCAATTTTCTTGGGTGTTCCTTTAGCTGTGTAGCAGAATCCATAATACGGGCAGTTAATTCTTCTCGCGAATTAACTCTTGTCTTGTAGACTAGACCTTTCATCCATCCCCAGATACAATAATCCAATGGAGATAGATCTGGTGATCTTGGTGGCCAAGGGTAAGGCCCTCCACGGCCAATCCATCGTCCAGGAAATTGATCATTCAAGTGAGTAATAACGGCCCGAGAAAAGTGGGGAGGTGCTCCATCATGCTGGAAGAACAAATTTCGTCTGAGATGCAAAGGAATATCCTCAAGCAGCTGTGGCAACTCATCTTGAAGGAAGTGCAAATAAAACTCAGCATTTAGTCGTGCAGCTAGTATGAATGGTCCAATCAGCCAATTGTGTATAAGACCACACCAGACATTGACACTAAATCGGTGTTGAAAGTTCTGTTCAATTACCTCATGAGGATTTTCTTGAGCCCATGAGTGCTCATTGTGCAAGTTGTTGACCCCATCCCTAGTGAACTGTGCTTCATCAGTAAAGAGAATACGCTTGTACAGTTGTTGATTAGTATTTAAAAAGTAGCAAAACTCCAAGCGAAGTGGGCCATCCCCCGGCTGTAGATGTTGAACCTTTTGTTTATGAAATGGATGAAATTGATGTCGCTTGAGTGATCTCCACACAGTTGACTGTGAAACTCCTATCCGCCTAGAGAGACGCCGTGTACTTACACCTGGACTTCGGAGAACAGCGTTAATAATGTTATTATCATCATGTTGGAAAGCACGTTCATAACTAGTACGAATACTTGGTAGTGATCCTGTATCCCGAAGAGTGAGGAAAGTTTCACGTATTGTTTTGGAATCTGGAATCCTCCTATTAGGGTAACGTAGTTCATATTCATCTCTAGCAGCTTTAGCATTACCATTACAATAACCCAAAATAAAAACCATATCAGCATATTCTTCCGATGTAAATATGTAAGGCATTATTTCACTGACAAAACAACCAATAGACAACTCGCAGAAAACAATTATTATTGCAATGCACTTCACACAAATAGCTTTTGTAACTTGCAAAACACTACTACAGTACTGTTATACTGTAATGAACAGGTTATGTACAAACCGGATCAGGAAATAATTGTTGATCAGCTGTTGTTCATGCGTTACCAACTTAGGAAAAAAATTAAACAAATTAGAAAAAGGTTTTGCGTACAATATTACGTTGTTATTGGTTGTAAAATGATGCTGGACAATGTTTATTATTTATTTTTTTGGATTTCTCATTTATTATTTACTCTTAGTTTTATTCTTAATAACAATTATAATACTAATTGCATTTGTTTGACCAAAGCAATGATTTTGTTTAATTTGTATAGTAATTTCTTTTGCATTAATAATGTACTTACTTACTTGATACTTACTTACTTGATACTTGATGATCTCCCACTAGAAGTGCAGTTGCACCGTGGTCGTCTGGTTTTGGCCTCATTTATTAAAGTACTCTTCAATTGTGTACAATGGCCTCTTCAACAAGTAGTCTCTCAAAGTCATCTTGAATTTATCTTCATCTTCAATCGCCCTTATGTTGCCTGGGACATTACTGTAGATTTTCACACAGCTGTATTTTGGTCCATTTTGTGCCAAGGATGATGACACTTGAGGTACATGGATGTGGTCTCTCTGCCTTGTTTGGTACTGATGAACTTCTTTATTTCTAATAAAAATATCTGGCTTCCTTTTCACCATGACTGCTGATTCCAATACAAAAAGTGCTGGTAGGGTAAGTATATTCAGCTGTAAAAACAATGGTGAACAGTGTGCCAAATAAGGTGCTTTGCAAATCGTCCTCACAATGCGTTTCTGCAGTAAAAACACACGTTCAGCATGTGGACTTCCTCCCCAAATTACAATGCCATACTTCAAAATGCTATGAAAACAAGCATGGTAAACCTTCATCAACACTTCACGCTCCATCACACATACAAGCCTGCGAACCATATAGCACACAGCGGTGAGCCTTGAACATACTATCTCTATATGTTGCTGCCATCTTAAATTACTACCTATAGAAATTCCAAGATATTTTACTGAATCCTTCACTGCAATGCTGGTTCCATCCAGTCTAAGTAGTGGTGAACAGTCAGGTTTCTTCTGATTGTAAAATGTTAATGCATTTGTCTTACCCTTGTTTAGCAAAAGCTTATTCTCTTTACACCATTCCTGCATCTCCATCAATCCTCTCTGTCCCCTATCTCTTAGCGACTCGGAGTCACCATGAATAAGATGGCTCACATCATCGGCAAACAACCACACTTTCCCCTCTGCTATCGATCTTGGCAGGTCATTCACGTACAGCAGAAATAAAACGGGTCCCAGGTTTGAGCCTTGTGGTACTCCGGTGTTTAGAGCAGGAGAAATAGTTGAACGATAATGTCTTGTGAGACCATCAGATCCTGTGTACCGAATATTAACCACCTGAAAGCGATCTAACAAATAGGAGTTTATCCATTTCAATGATTTTCCATCGATTCCCAAAGCATTTAATTTCCTGAACAGCTTCTTATGTGAAATGAGGTCAAAAGCCTTTGTCATGTCGTAAAAAATACATAAGGATTCACTTAACGTATCCACACTGTCGTACAATGTTATTAAAAGTTCAAATATGGCATCTATAGTAGAGAAATGTTTCCTAAATCCATATTGCTGGCTAGATAAAATTTGTTTATTTTTTATAAAAAGATTAAGTCGTTTCAAGAAAATAATTTCAAAGATT
>JAQJVL010009499.1:0-15845 GCA_035578905.1 Stictocephala bisonia
GCAAGATCGTGCAAAACGCATTTCAGAATCTAAAACAGTTGACCCTGCCCTGCATTTATATATTGGAAACAATCACTTACTGCATGACCGAATGCACTCTAACTAGAGGCACCGACATACATGGACACAACACCAGAGGCAGGGAAACCTACCGAACTGGGCAACACAGGACGGTGGTTTTCGAACATCTTCCTTCTCAGGCCGGTGTTCGATTAAATCAACAGTATACCCAATGAATTCAAATGTGCACAAGTGTCCAAGGCATTGAAGGCTCGTCTTAAAAACGTACTTATATCAAACGCTTTCTACAGCGTGGACGAGTTCCTTGCACATAAACTGGGAGACCTAGTAATGCCAAATGACCCTCAAATATTGGCAGGGCACAGGGAGGTGGAGTGGCCGCTATCTATTTATTTAGTTATGTATTTATTTATTTTAGTTTTAATATTTTAACCCAGTACAAATGAGAGCGTGAATGTAAGACAGCTTGTATGTTTGTATGCACCGTTTTTAAGATTGTATGTATAGGATAGGTTATTTGTATTATTAATATTGACTATTGCGATGAAATTCATGTAATTGTCCTCATGCATTAAAAATTTGAACTGAATTGAATTGTGGTTAGGCCTCTATAATGGAGAATATCCTATACGATTCCGGCAAAATTGGGAAATCCTTTAAGTATCAAAGCAATAATAACAAATTACTAATATAAATAAAAACTTATTTTACCACAGGATTTAACTGTGAGGAATTAAATAATAAAATAAATATAAGAATAAAACTTGATATATTCGTGTTTTATAAATAATAATTTTATTTTGGCTCGGTGGTATAAGTAAAGTACCGGTAGCATTATTTCTTTCTTAGCCCACTGTAAACATTAATTAAAACCTGTAAATATTTGCACAGAGTTTAAGATCTATTAATTAGCTATGCAAAGCATATTTCTAAGATTTAATACAAACTGTAAAGCCAGAATATAATATTATTGTAACTATTTTAGGAAACAATTATTTCTTTGATTTAGTGCAATTTAAAATGTTTACTTAACATTAACCTCTCATCCACTTTTGTATGAAATGTTTGTTATATGATAGATTAATAGTAATGTATTAAAAATAAGCGTTAAAAATATACAGTAATAACTTAAGAATTCATTTATTACGGCGATGCTCTAGTACGGGGAGGGTAGTGAAGCCGGCGGGTGTAGGTTACTCCGTGCAGGGACTGTACTACTTGACCTTGTGAAACAACTGGACCTGGTGAAACAGACATTTAAACACTTGACATTGTGAACACTTGACTTTGTGAAATTCAGTTCTGCGAGCGTAGTTCGCTATAGGGACAAACCAATACTACCTGGTGAACACTTGACCTTATGAAATAGTCTGTTTACTTGACTTTGTGAAATCTGGACACAGTGAAACGGCACCCTAATTCACATTATAAACATAATTAATATTTACTTTGACTAGAATTTGGTATTATTTACCTATATATATATATATATATATATATATATATATATATATATATATATATATATATATATATATATATATATATATATATAATGTTATGTGAAACCAGGATTCTTATTGAAGTGCAATTCCCAATTACCTGTATATAGTGCATACTATATACTATATATGATAGTTTGAAACATTACTATCATATATTTACGTTATAAGATATCTTGAACGTTGTCTTAGGAAATATAGGACAGTGGTATAATACATTTAGATATTCGATGTGCAAGTAACACGACATTTAGACTATGGTTAACTTAATAACTGAATAATTGTCCGAGCCTAGTGTTGTAAAAGTTGTAAAATTACTTACAAAAATGCATCTTTGTACTGTATAAAAATGTTTTAAACTGTATAAAAAACCACGTGGTGATCTACTAAAAACTTAAATATTAGTATTTATTACTGTATTTGTAGATGCTCCTCCTTCAAATAATTCTGCCTCCCACCTTCTATAAGCCATCATCCTTAAAGGTATGGGGTTGCCATTATATTTATTAGTATAGGTACTGAAATGTACTTGCCAAATGTTCAAGTGAAATATAGGCCTAATCACAGACCAATTTCTCAGTTCGGAAGATAGCACTAAAAATCGGATTACTGTAAAGGGAGCCGGGATAAGTATTTCTTGTTACTAAAATCTGCTCTGTGTTTAGTGCTTAAATTATGTGAGAACGTTATACACAGAAAAGGGGTTTTTAAAGGAAGAATCTAACCCTCTATACCTCCTCAAAAACTAATAAACATGGTTTTATTTTTAATATCATTCAACCATTACAACACATTGTCTTCTTTCTTTGCCGTTACCATTCAAGCAAGTATTGATACATGTATCTTAGTTTCCGAAAAGCTATTTACAATATTTCTCACCAGGTTTTTTATCAGCTAATTTCCTTGCATAATTTCGTGGGCCTTAATAAGTTAATCAAAATTTCTGCTGGTTAGACATTTGAAGTGTGATTTGGTAACGTGTATTCAGATAAATTTATTGCCTGTGCATGAGAGTTGACTTGTTATTTATAAATAAAATAACATATTTTCATAATTCAACTCCTTAAAAATGTTATTTCATAATTTTAAGACGTGACAAAGCACAATTAACACAATGATGGCTAATGACACAGTGAACATTCACACTTCGAGCATGTATTGGTTCGACTGTGAGTTAGACGAACACAACTACACACCACTGAACCTCAGGAGAACAGTGGCAGACTCTTTCTCTCGTCAACTTATGAATCACTACTCTTTTTTTTTTTATTGCATGGACATTTACATTAAATGTATCGCAATCGTCAGACTTGAATTAAATTGTATATTGATTAAAATTAAAGCAGCTATTCCTACAGAGTTCCTATAGCTACATAGATACATTTTTGGGTCATATATTCTTCACATTCACACAATTAGTCCAAGTTAGATACTCCAGCTTCCAGTGTCAAACCGCCGAATTATTGGTCTCCTAGTTGTGGGATAAGAAATCTCTCACGGAGTAAAAGGCTTCGGAAATGAGAAATCTCTTTAACTGTGCCTTGAAAGCCTTTGGCTCAATATTGCCTTTGTATTCTATCGGAAGACTATTGACCATGCGAGCACCTGCTTGTGAGGGAAGGTGCTCGTAGGTTACAGTCCTATGTTGTGCGATTCTGTAATTTTCTCTTTGTCTGGTTGGATAATTATGTATTTCACTGCCTTTGGTGAGCACACATTTGAACATACAATAAGATGCAGCCTCTAACATGTAAATGCAAGGCAATGTCAATAGCTTTAACGACTTAAATACGGGTTTGCATGACTCTCTAGACTTCAGTTTGGACATTATCCTTACTGCTTTTTTTTTGCAGTCTAAAGAGTCTCATTAAGTCTACTGAGGAACAGCCACCCCAAAGAATAACTCCATACGACAAGTGAGGATAAATGAGACCATAATACACCGCAAGCATGACTTGATTGGGACATATCTCGGACAGGGTTCTTAGAACGTATATTCCGGATGACAGCCTGGAGCAAACCATATCAATATGATTGGTCCAAGATAGTCCCCGGTCGATGATAACTCCGAGAAATTTTGTCGCATGAACCTCATCCACCTCTACTTCATCTAAGACAACCCTCGGTGATTGATTAATTTGTGATGGGCGTAAGGAGAATCTAATAAAATTAGTTTTAGAAGGGTTTATTTTAAGATTGATACTATTAAAATGTTGGGCACAACTATTTAAATCTATAAAGGTTACTCTTTCCAAATCCGAATTCAACTCCTCACTTGTACAGAGGGTTGTATCATCTGCATACTGAATAAGCCGCCCATGACGCAGTGATGCAGGTGTATCATTAACATACACCAGAAAGAGCAAGGGGCTGAGAATCGATCCCTGTGGGACCCCGATCCTTAATTCGCTTGGTTTAGATGTTTTATTACCGATATGGACTGCTTGAAACCTATTTTTCAGATAAGATTTGAGCCAAAATAACGGCACTCCTCGAACACCATATGACTCTAGCTTCTTTAAAAGGATTTTATGGTTAACACAGTCAAAAGCTTTGGAGAGATCGAGAAACACAAAGAGTATGTCTACGACTCTCCAAATTGTTAACTACCATGTCGACTAGACTCACTACTGCGTCTATTGTCGACTTCCCCTCTCTAAAACCAAACTGGTCATTCGAGAGAAGAGAATGTTCATTCAAAAAAGAAACCAGTCACAGTAAAAATGCTTTCTCGAAAACTTTACTTATTACTGGCAATATGGATATAGGTCTGTAGTTACTATTTGAGTTTGGATCCCCCATTTTGAAAATTGGTGTTACTTTGGCTGTTTTCAGTGAAGATGGAAACTGTCCAGATTGAGAGGAAATATTTATTAAATGTAACAATGGATATAACAAGTGCCTGAAGCACTGTTTTAAAAGCTATGTAGACATGTAGTGTACATCATTGGACTTTTGGGCGATAAATTTTGTATTACTTGCGTGACCTCTTTGATAGATACGGGGGCTAAAAGCATCGAGGTGGACGGGCCATGCACACAGCCAGATGATTGAAGGTTTAAGCTATTATTTCGACTCAAAGGGGTTGGAAGGTCAGAGAAAAAAGTGTTGAACATGTCAGCCACAGTAGAGGGATCGGATATTACCTCCCCATCGATATCTAAACTGATATTTCTACTTTTTTGTTGATTTTTAAATGAATTAATTAAATTCCACGCGGTTTTGGAAAAATTTTGTGAATTGATAAGTTTTTTGAAATATCGTATGCTTTTGCAGCTTTCAAAATGCGTTTATATATTCTTTTGTATTTTGTTAGGTATTGATGGAATCCGGGGTTATCCGTGGAGCTTGATATTTCTGATAAATACTTCAGTTTCTCCCGGGAAACCAATATTCCTTTTGTAATCCAAGAACAATGTTTCCGTTTAGAATGGGTTTTTACTCCCTTTATTGGACAGGATATGTCTAGATGAAAATTTAGGGTATTGAAGAATTTGTTAAATTGTGTGTTACATGAATCAGTGAAGTTGAGAAAAGACCAACTTTCCTGGGAAAGAGATAAGTTAAGATTGCTGATGTTCAGTGGTTTTGACACTCTAGTCTTATGAAAACTGGGGCTTGCTTGTTTGGAAGCCAGTCCTGGTATTGATGCCAGCTGGGCGCTATAGTCTTCTATCGCTGTATTTACAACACATACCTCTACCTCCGATATGTTACTCACAATATTGTCGATAGCAGTTCGTGAGGTGGTCGTAGCTCTAGTAGGAGAGTTGATCAACCACTCTAAATAAATAGACTTTAAACAATCTGAAAACCGCTTGGTTAAGGGAGCTTTAACGTCAAGAACGTTAATATTGAAGTCACCCAAAACAATAAACAATGTATTTTGCATCAAGTGCTTCAAAAGCTCCTCAAACCGTAGGAAAAATTCGTTAATGTTACCACTGGGAGACCTGTATATGCCAATTATAACAATGTTTCCTCTATCAGTGTGTAATTTTACGCCCGTGGCTTCAAAATCTTTCTCCATCGTGTCTTTTACTTCAAAACACTTGTAAGAAAGACTTTTGTGAAGGAAAATGGCCACACCCCCATAATTAAGGTCGACAGAAATAATTAGCCAGTACATAGCCATTTACCTTACAGTAGGAGATATAGGAGTTCTTAAAACCATTTTCTGTTACAACCAGTACATCGAGCACTAGTTCTTCGCACACGAGTGATAGTTTGTCAAGTTTGTTAGTAGCCCACTGGGCATTTTGATGTAGAACTCTAATTTTTTTGAATTTAGGATGTGTTATTGATTGGGTTTTTTCTTTGTCTGTCTGTGCTAATTTTGCCTGGTTGCTGGAGTAAGCTAGCCTAAAAAAAACATTGTTTGTCTGCACTTCAGGCACGAAAGAATGTTTATTTACAGAAGATTTCTGGTGGATGTCAGATGTATTGTGGTTGGTAACAGCCTCTGCGTAGGTCACGTGTTGTTGAACGCCAGACGACGATGGTGGGGGCGGCCACTGATGGTCCTTGGCTACGACTTCGATCCACTGGATCCATCATAGTCCTCATTTTGTCCACTATAAGACCGGCCAATAGACGCTTCCCACTGTGTTTGAGGTGCAGCCCATGTTAGGTGAAACATGATCTTGAAATCTTGTGTATATCAACCATCCCGATACCCTTGTTGCGACAACACAGCTTGCGAATGAATCCGTTCACCAATCCTATAGTGCCATGGATTGGACTCCTGGGGTGAAGGTCGTATCTAGGTGTAAGGGGTACTACTAGGACTTTGGAGTTCTTTTTACAAGACTGAAGCAGTTCCTCCATATGATTATAAATTAAGTCCTCTCTCCCTTTGTCAACGTCATTAGTTCCCACCATAATAACGTAGCAGTGGTCTCGGGGAGGCAAGGAGACAGGTTCCATGTTAAGTACACCGGCTCCAGGTTGTACCGGGTCTTTGACCGGTACATTACGTTTTTTTTCGTCGTTGTCTGCCAGGCTGCCTGAGATTCGCTCAGGCCTGCGTTTCGCGTACTTTGGTGGCTGTTGGCCCGGATCCGTTCGTTCCGTTTTCCGGCCTTTGGCTGTCAGGTTGGCCATCTTCTAGATTGTTCTAGTAGTTCGAGTTGGTTGGTCAGCAGCCGTTAGTCACGAGATGATAGGCTAGAAGCTCTAAAACTCCAGGGTCCTTGAGTGGGACGTTCAGCCCTCGGCCTGCCGTCCGGGGATTGTCTACTATCTACACGGAGAGCCTGGCCTGGGGACCATGTGATTAAGCAAGTTTGCCCCGTGCTGCCCTCTCTACTTCTTTGGGTAGAAGACTTCTGTCCTCAGGTCAGTGCGTTCCAGCTTATTTTCCCGGCGGCTGAGCTGGGGGGGGGTTTAATTTAAAAAGAAAAAAAAGGTGCAAAATGAAAGAAGAAAAAAAAAACATGTTTGTGGATATATTTATGTGGACTAGGCCTAGAACTGGACAGTGATTTGATGAAACACCATGGGGGACTTATATTTTTTTTATTAAAGAGAAAAAAAAACTTTTTAAAATACACAAAGTTTTTTTTGATGTTAATATTTATTTATTTATATTTATTGTTATTTAGTTTAATTAGTTTATTTGGTTGTTACATTTGTTTAGATTTTTATATTTGTTAGGTCCCCATTGTTACATCCTGTTATTATTTATTGTTATGTTTAGGCCTAGTGATCGTTATTTATTTTTTGTTGTTGTTAATTGTATTATAGATGTCTTGAAGTGCATTTTTACTCGAACGGTACCGTGTTAGATTTTCTTTTTAATTGTTTAATTTTTTCAACTCACCAAAAGGGGATTATTGTGCTTTGATTTAACGTCTAATTCGGAGCTGCCCAGGGATTCCGGCTTACTCCCTGGCCCGGTGGAATCAAGGGATGTGTGGGCTAAATTGCCGCTTTAAGTGTTGTTATCCAAAGGTTCTAAATTTTCACTTTTATGTGGGCATTAAATTTATCTTACGTTTTGGGGGTCTCCGGCTAAACTGCAGATAGGCCATGTAGTTGTTAATAGGTAATTTTGGTATTTGTTGAGTTTGTTGTTTTTGTAGCTTTTGTGTCTTATCTTGTTAATTTTAGTGTTTATTGTTATTTATTGAAGTGCGAATTGATATTGTGGCCTTCTGCCGTTTTTGATTAATTAATTTTTTGCTTCTTGGTAATAAATCAGTTTTGCTCAGCTGCCGAGTGTTATTTTGACCCTCCAACTGCCACCCGTGATCCCATCGCTCGACTTGTTTTGAGCCATCCCCCAGTTGGCACGCTTTCCAGCTTTGGTGGGGGGGGGATGGGTCTCAATTGGTAGCAGAGCGTGGTTGCCTAAAAAAAAAAAAAAAAAAAATTATTCTCTCTTGGTTGTTGGCGGTGGGTGTTTGCCAGTTAGTAGGCCATGGTTGGCCGACCTACCGTCAAGGTGTCTTGGTATTGTATTAAAAAAAAAAATTTAACAAATAAATAATTATTTAAAAACAAAAAAAAATTAGAAAACCAAATAAATAATTTTACTTATATAAAAAAAAAAAAAAAAAAAAAAAAAAAAAAAAAAAAAAAAAAACCTAGGCAATCCGCTTGGTTACTTTGTTGAATGGGTTTCATGGGTGGATTGGAGTGGTCGGCAGTGGCTCGGTAGGCTGAGGGTTTTGTTCTTCTTGGACCCTGGAGTTGTCGTTTTTTTTTGTGTATATTGTTGAGAATTGTTGCGTTAGATGGCCTATCTGCAGAATGTTGCGCTCCTGGTGAAGGAGGAGTTGATATTTGAGTTGAGGTCGCGTGGTGTGACTCCGGAGGGTGATGTTCTGAATCTGCGGAGGTTGCTGCGGGAGCAGTTGTCCACGGGTACGGCGGTGGATTGGTCTGATCTATTGGAGGTTGGTGATGAGTTGTCTGTTTGTAAGCGCAAGGTGGAAGATTGGGAAGGGGTTTTGGAAGATCTGCAGTTTGAACCTCCAATAGGTCGTGACCGGGCCTGCCGCCTTGCACGTTTGGGGCATCTGCTTGCCCGTTTAAGGCTGGTCAACCGGGCACCGGGGTTAGAACCGTCGGATAGGGCGTGGATCTTGGAGAGTGTGTCTAGGCTTGATGAGGTTTTTCAGGCACTCTCCGGTTCCACGACTCCTACGGGTCTGGGTCAGCGGCCTACTTTCCCGCTTTCGCCTAACGTGTCGAGGCCGCAGGCTGAGACCATGGCTCTCACTGTGCCTGAGGCTCCTTCTGAGCCTGCAGGCGTTTCTGTTGAGGTCGCTTGTGGTTCGGCTCTAGCTGCCGTTCCTACTGCTTCTTTGTGTTCACCTGCTCTTCTGCAGCTGAGCTACCACAAGCTACCTAACCCTCTCACGCCCATGATCCAGAATCTCCCTGTGATCGATGGGATGGATCCTGAGGAGCTTCTTAAGTTTCTGGTGGCCTTTCTCAGACTTAGTGAGATGCCCGGCATGCAGGCTGGGGACTTGCTTCGTCTGATTTTCCCGTATTGCAGAGGTCCCGTTGGGGAGTTGCTGAGTTCTGTCTTGGCCAGTGATGCTTCGGTGGACTCGTTCTATCGAGAGTTGCTGTCATCGTTTCTTCCCATTCGACTCAGGGAGAGGATGGTCATGGACAGATTTTATCGGTCGCAGGGTAGGGGCGAGTCTCTGGCAGCCTATGTCTCTTCAGTCAAGGAAGCTCGTCAAGCGTTGCGCCTCACACTTTCTGAAGCTGACACCGTTCGTGTCATCCTGGATGGCATTTCTCCCGAAGAACGGTGCAGATTGGTTTTTGCTGGTGTTCCTTCGACTTTTCGGGAGCTGCATCAGCTGTGCATTGTTTCGCGCAGCGTGCAGTTCTCAGACCAGCAAGGGCGGGATTCTGAGAGTCATCGTGCTCTCCCCACCCGTCGACCGGCTATGTCTTTAGGTGTGAGTCAGCCAGTGGAGGGTCGTGGTTCTCGGCCGCCGGTTGTGTGTTTCGCTTGTGGCCAACCTGGTCACATTTGACGTGACTGTCCACGTGCTCGAGGTCGTGGGGCGGGAAACGCTCAGCGCGGGGGGTTGCCTCCACAGTAGATCCCCGCGTTGTTGCGACTGACCGTGGCCATTTGCCTCTGACACGTGCCCATAGCAGGAGTGTCGGGGATTTTTCGGGCCTTGCTGGCATGGCTTCCCTGGGACTTAGTGCGGTCACCTCGGTGTGTCCTGGCGTTTTTGTTTCTTTTGGTGGTACGGTGTGTCGAGCCCTTCTTGATTCTGGTTCGGCATGCAGTATCATCAGCCTTTCTCTTTTTGAGTCCCTTGACGCCTTAGGACTTGTCAGGCACACCGAGCCCTCTTCTATTACTTGCTGGACGGCATCCCAAACTCCTCTACCTATTCTTCTGAAGGCGTTTTTCCATTTTAAGATTAAAGGATTTTCCTGGAGGTGGGGTTTTCTTGTTGCCAAGGACCTGGCGGTTTCTTGTATCATAGGGGCAGACTTCATTTCTAAGAGTGGTATGGTGCTTGACCTCCAGAAGCGCTAGATGTTTTTCAAGTTCAATCGGCGAGTTTTGGTGCCTCGAGTAGGTGATTCTGACTGCCCTCCTGCAGTCAGAGAGGTGGGTTGTGAGCCCGAACAACCCAAGGTGGATCCAGTTGGTCATCTCCCCCCTGAGCAGGAGGAGGCCATTAGGAGGCTGTGTTTGCGGTTTCCTGATGTGCTTACGGCTGAGCTTGGGGTCACTTCTCTTCTGGAGTATGAGATCCACCTCACCGATTCTCAGCCAGTTAGAAGTCATCCATACAAGCTTGCTCCCCCAAAGATGGAGGTTATGAGGGCTATGATTGAGGATCTTCTGAGCAAGGGTGTGATTGAACCGTCTCGTTCCGCTTATGCCAGTCCAGCTTTTCTTGTGCCCAAGCCTAATGGTAAGTCTAGGCTTGTGATGGATTATCGGAGGCTCAACGCTAAGGTCGCTATTGACTCGGTACCTCTGCCTGATTTGCATTCTGCGTTTGATTGGTTCGGTAAGGCTAAGTTTTTCAGTGTGTTTGATTTGAACCAGGCCTACCATCAGATTCCATTGAAGAAGGAATCATGGCCTATGACTAGCTTCTGTGTTTCCTGGAATCCTTACCAGTTCACTAGGGTTCCTATGGGTCTTGCTGTGGGTGCCCAGACTCTTACTCGTCTGCTTGATTCCATCTTCCATGATGTGAAGATCAAGTTTGTCTTCAATTACCTGGACGACCTTCTTGTCTACAGTGAGACTTTCGGGGAACACATGCAACATCTGGAGGAAGTTCTTAGTCGCCTCAAATCAGCTGGCCTTACCGTCAATCCAGAGAAAGTCACTTTTGCTCGTCCTGAGATTTCTTTTCTGGGTCATCTTATCTCTTCTCGAGGCGTCTGCATAGATCCTGCGAGGACCCAGGGCATTCGGGATTTTCCTCCTCCCAGAGATGCCAAGGGGATTGCCCGTTTTGTGGGGATGGTGAATTTTTACCGTCGCTTCATCCCTAACGTGGCCGAGCTTGCTGCCCCGTTGAACGAGTTGCGGAAGAAGGGTGTCCCTTTTGTGTGGGGCCAAGCTCAGCAGACTGCCTTTGATGCTCTCAAGGAGGCTATCATGCAACCTCCTGTCCTGCGTATGCCTGATTTCAGCAGAGAATTTATTCTTCAGACTGATGCCTCCTCCTCCGCCATTGCTGCTGTTCTTTCTCAGGAGTTTGATGGGGTCAGGCAGCCCATCGCTTTTGCTTCGAGGACGTTGTCTCACCAGGAACAGAAAGCTTCTTCCATCTATGAGTTAGAGTGTCTGGCTGTTGTCTTTGGTACGGACAAGTTTTGGCGTTTCTTGGAACACGCTGAGTTCTTGCTGGAGACTGACAATCAGGCACTGTCTTGGCTTCTTGCCCATCCCCAACAGCTTGGGAAAATTGGTCGCTGGATGGTCAAAATTTTTGCTTTTAAGTTCCGAGTTCAACATCTTAGGGGTACCCAGAATGTCATCGCGGATGCTCTTTCCCGCATGTACCACGAACCCAGTGATCCACCGACTGAGGCTGTTGCTCAGTGTGGTGCTGTTCTTCTGGATTTTCCTCTGGCTTTTGACGACCTACTGTCCCATCAGCAGAAAGATCCTGAGCTGTCAGTCATCTTAGGTGAGCTTCAAGAGGGAGGTGCCCACCCTCCCTATTTTCTGTCCAAAGGGGTACTCTGTTTCCGTCCTCGAAAGAGGGGTGAACCCCGTGTAGTGCTGCCTAGTCATCTAGTACCGATGGTCTTTCAGTATTATCACTCTTCCCTTGTGGGCGGTCATCTTGGCATTCATAAGACCATCGCTAAGATTCGTAGGTTCATCAATACCTCTGTACGTGTATTGGTGGATGGGTGGGTCAATACCTCTGTACGTGTATGGGTGGGTGGGTGGGTCAATACCTCTGTACGTGTATGGGTGGGCGGGTGGGTCAATACCTCTGTACGTGTATGGGTGGGCGGGTGGGTTAGGTTAGGAAGGGCGTAAATTCATCTGGAAGGGCATGGACCGGGATGTTGCGGGCAGAGTGCGGGCTTGTCACCTGTGCTCTTTCAGCAAGCCTAGTCAGAATGCAAGGTTAGGGTTGTTATCTTCTGAGGTGGCCGAGCGTCCTTTTGAGAAGGTGTTCACCGACTACGTGGGTCCTTTTCCCCGTAGCAAGTCAGGTAGCTCCTACCTACTTGTTTGTGTGGATGCTTTCTCGAAGTTCGTTTGGCTTTTCCCACTTCGGAGTGCCACGGCTAAGCTCACCATCCGGGCTCTCCAGTCCCAACTCTTCCAGCACTTTGGTGTGCCTTCCACTCTTGTGTCCGACAACGGTAGCCAGTTTACCTCACACGAGTTTCGTAGGTTCTGATTTGGCAATGGTATCAGGCATGTGACTACCTCTCCTTATTACCCACAGCCTTCTCATGCAGAGCGGTTAAACCGCAATCTTCGGTCTGCCCTTATTACCTTCCATGCTGAGAAGCAGAACACCTGGGATGAGAGTCTCTCTTGGCTCCAGCTTGCTTTTAATTCTTCCAAGCATGAGAGTCACAATGCCACTCCCTTCGAAATTCTACATGGCTACCCTCCTAACAACCCTTTGTCCAACTTGTGGAGGCTAGAGGATCTTCTACCTACGCCAGGTGCCACTGACGTAGTGTCCACGTGGCGGGCTGCTCGGCGCAACCTGCTACGTGCTAGAGAGAGAGTGAGGAGGAGGTATGATAAGGGTCGTACTCCTAACCCTTTTCAGGTTGGAGATCTGGTTCTTTGTCAGGCTCACCCGGTCAGTTCGGCCGCGGAACGAAGAGCTGCAAAGTTGTGCTATCGGTGGTCTGGTCCCCACCGCATCGACAGGTTTTTGTCACCGGTGACTGCTCTGCTGGTTGATCCCCACTCCCCAGTCAGGCAGGGTGTTTAGGAAAGCCCATGTGTCCCAGCTTAAGGCTTTCCGGAGAACGGTTGGTCCAGCAGAAGTTGGTGTTCCTGGGGGTTTCTTGGGGCAAAGAGATTGATCACCTCTGCGCCCTAGGTGGCTGTTCTGAGAGAGTCTTCTTCTCTCTCTTTTTCCTTGTCGGGCCCGACAGTCAGGGTAGTTCGCTCCCTGTTTGAGGGGTTTCCCCTCTTAGGTTCTCTTGGGCGTCCTTGGAACACCACTCTTCGGAGGTCTTCTTCGTCTTCTGTTTGGTTCCCTGAGGTACCAAGTTTTCTCCCCTGCCTGGGTGTGTTGAGTTTTGCAGAGGGAGGTTGTACCGGGTCTTTGACCGGTACATTACGTTTTGTTTCGTCGTTGTCTGCCAGGCTGCCTGAGATTCGCTCAGGTCTGCGTTTCGCGTACTTTGGTGGCTGTTGGCCCGGATCCGTTCGTTCCGTGTTCCGGCCTTTGGCTGTCAGGTTGGCCATCTTCTAGATTGTTCTAGTAGTTCGAGTTGGTTGGTCAGCAGCCGTTAGTCACGAGATGATAGGCTAGAAGCTCTAAAACTCCAGGGTCCTTGAGTGGGACGTTCAGCCCTCGGCCTGCCGTCCGGGGATTGTCTACTATCTACACGGAGAGCCTGGCCTGGGGACCATGTGATTGAGCAAGTTTGCCCCGTGCTGCCCTCTCTACTTCTTTGGGTAGAAGACTTCTGTCCTCAGGTCAGTTCGTTCCAGCTTATTTTCCCGGCGGCTGAGCTGGGGGGGGTTTAATTTAAAAAGAAAAAAAAGGTGCAAAATGAAAGAAGAAAAAAAAACATGTTTGTGGATATATTTATGTGGACTAGGCCTAGAACTGGACAGTGATTTGATGAAACACCATGGGGGACTTATATTTTTTTTATTAAAGAGAAAAAAAAACTTTTTAAAATACACAAAGTTTTTTTTGATGTTAATATTTATTTATTTATATTTATTGTTATTTAGTTTAATTAGTTTATTTGGTTGTTACATTTGTTTAGATTTTTATATTTGTTAGGTCCCCATTGTTACATCCTGTTATTATTTATTGTTATGTTTAGGCCTAGTGATCGTTATTTATTTTTTGTTGTTGTTAATTGTATTATAGATGTCTTGAAGTGCATTTTTACTCGAACGGTACCGTGTTAGATTTTCTTTTTAATTGTTTAATTTTTCAACTCACCAAAAGGGGATTATTGTGCTTTGATTTAACGTCTAATTCGGAGCTGCCCAGGGATTCCGGCTTACTCCCTGGCCCGGTGGAATCAAGGGATGTGTGGGCTAAATTGCCGGTTTAAGTGTTGTTATCCAAAGGTTCTAAATTTTCACTTTTATGTGGGCATTAAATTTATCTTACGTTTTGGGGGTCTCCGGCTAAACTGCAGATAGGCCATGTAGTTGTTAATTGGTAATTTTGGTATTTGTTGAGTTTGTTGTTTTTGTAGTTGTTGTGTCTTATCTTGTTAATTTTAGTGTTTATTGTTATTTATTGAAGTGCGAATTGATATTGTGGCCTTCTGCCGTTTTTGATTAATTAATTTTTTGCTTCTTGGTAATAAATCAGTTTTGCTCAGCTGCCGAGTGTTATTTTGACCCTCCAACTGCCACCCGTGATCCCATCGCTCGACTTGTTTTGAGCCATCCCCCAGTTGGCACGCTTTCCAGCTTTGGTGGGGGGGATGCGTCTCAAGGTTTACACACACCGCTTACTACAGTTCTAGCACTTACTTTGTCACTAATTAAATTTGCCAGGTTCCGAACGTGACTATCACGAACAACCGTATCGCTCTTGAAAGGCATGGTGTTCTTCATTTTTGCAGTAGGAATTTTGTTTGGGTTTTGTTTGATATTTGTTTTGGTCAAGCTGAGATGTGAATTAGGTTTGTTTCTCTTCTTCCGCGTCTTTTTACGTATGATGACGAATTCTTGCTATTCTTCGTTGTTACAGCCACTTTCCTCCGACAGTGCATCAAACATGTTACTCGTTTCAGTCAGTGGAGACGGCAAACTAGGGGATAGCGTTATGTGAGAATTATTGTTATTTACATTTTTTAGGTGGATTATTACTGCCTCCAGGCATCTTATACTTTCAATCATGTTATATGTCTCTTCCTTCAATATAACACATGATTGGCATTTATTGTATGTTTGTTCTTCGGTCTGAATCGCCTTGCTACTCACAGTACGTGGCTTATCGGTATTTTTTGGGGAGTGGGTCATTTTTGATTGTGGGGCCAAGAACACATCCTCCGTATATTCTAAGAGGCGCTGATCCGATTCTATCGTATGGTCAAGGACGATCTTCAGTTCAGCCCGGAGCTCAACTAATTCTTTTTTTAGAGCGATGTTTTCCAGAAGAAGGTCTGCAGTCGGCTGATTTGTACAATGCGATGAATCATTTTGTTCAGTAGTTTTGTTAAGTATAGGCGCGCTCGTGGGTGTAGAGGCGACAGACACAGATACTGGAGTAGTTGCGGAAGGGGATTGCTTTTGGGGAGGTGGCGTGGGAGTCAAAGCCCTCATCGTCACCGGGTGTTGTCCATTGTGGACCTCATTAGAAAAAATATGGCATTTTTATCTTGGTTGGTTCTGATTGTTGCTTTACAGCTCTTCCCCGGGTATTAAATTTCCCTATTTAATACCTTGTGTTACATAATTACAAACAGGTTTCACAACTTTGATTGTTTTTATGCAATGCTTATTGGGGATAAGTGTTAGAGAGGATTTTACTGTCGTAACTTCACCCCTTTAATAAAGGCATTTTTCATTTAATTTTTCATAACTAATACTTTTAGTTAACACTAAAAGCCCTATTTCTCTAGTATTGGTGACTCAGAGATGTTTTGAACATTTCAGAGTTTTAAAAAAGGGGCTTTTTT
>JAQJVL010009500.1:0-15811 GCA_035578905.1 Stictocephala bisonia
AATTTTTTTATCTAAGTTTTACATATGGCTCCTGGAAAACCCCTTCTATTCTGTAGATGAATTTTTTACTCTGAACCACATTGACTTCTAACCTTTTATTACGTCATAAGACATTATTAAAATATATATTGTATTTCATTTATCTATTTTGTTTTTTAATGTTGAACAAATGTTTGCACTTAATTTAGTTTAACATTAAGATGATTTGACATTGTTCATAATTGTAAACAATTTGACGGCAAATAAATGAATTATTATTATTATTATTATTATTATTATTATTAATCCTTCTCCAACTTTGTGATACGGTTGAATGAGCTTGGATGGCTGTGCAAATACAAAGAACATGTCAAAGCTATGACATGAGATATGTTTGCAAGTGGTGTGGATTTTCCTAAATTTGAAATAGAGATCCATGAGAGATGGCTTGAAGGATTAAATTCTTATGGCTGTCAGGTAACCCTTCAAAATCTATTAGAACTGTTAGAATCAAAGGATAGGGTTAGGACTGAAATATCTAGGGAAAATACACATAGTGCCCTCTTATAAAAAATTAACAAGAAAAGTACTGTCAACCGTCCCGGTGTTAGCTCTTCAGCAATTGAACAATATTTTAGGTGCGGCAAATCACATTGCAATGATATATGTCGTGCTAGACAATGTAACTGTAGTAAGTAGGGACATTTTTTTCAAGAAAATCATATTTCAAAAAAAATATACACTCCTGACTGTTATGGAATTTAACATAGGAGCACGGGCTTCAATGATTGGATGGCAATTGTGAAAAAGATTGGATCACCAGAATTTAAAAATGCAGTTCCATTTTCATAGCTTATAGAAATAACATAATTGATAGTCCGGGATAGTGTTATGTTAATGTGAATGTTTTTAACGAAATGAATAACTTAAGGGTGGTTGTAATTATTGGAAAGGAGACGTCATTGTTTTGATTACTATGGATGTTATCCTTTAAGATGAAATTGCTGCCACACGTAACAGTTTCAGATCACTACTATTTTAATTTTTAACGTAAAGAACAACTTGTATTGCAAAGTATACAGATTGTAGACATACTGAAAGACTTTTGGGAAGTTATTAAACGTAATACACATAAAGTGAGATTTATACGTTTACATTTTAATCACTTTGTGTTTTGTAAAAAAACTGCCACTTTAAAAAAATATGCATCTCAATATTGAAATATAGGAAAATTGAATTTGTAGTACATCAAAAGCTGTCTTATTTTATAAAGCACTTTTTTGTAGTATGATTCTTATAATTTTGTAAAACATTTTTCTATACTGTTATTATAAAGCCAATAATAGTTCAAATCTGTTCTTCAATAAATTTATAATAATGAAATGTATTTAAATTTAAGCTTGTAAAAATTAACCCGAAATAATAGTGTAAATAGTTATTTTTGTTTTAGCCACAAAAAATAGTGGGATATTATTGAAGCACCTACATAAAATCTTTTGCCTTGGGGGAAATGCCATGTTGCCAATACAATTTTATTAAAGATGAATCTGCTAATTTATAAGCGAATTTATTTATGATTTTGTGTGCTAGTATTTGTTCCATGAGTGAATGAGAAATGTAGATTATTAAAATTTAAATACTGTCTTACTTTAGCAGATGAAGTTTGGGCTAAGAACCTCTCTCTAACACCCCCTTGGAACCAACTTTCTAACCACGGGAGCGGCACAGGGCAAAGTCTGTCGGTGGTATCATCAGGAAACGAACCTGGATCGGCTGAGTGGCAAGCCACCGCCTCCCACCACTCCGCAAATGGCATAGGTATGTAGAAGGGGTTACTGAAATTAATGTAAAGTCAGACTTAGCGTTTAGGTGGTAGGCCTATGTATTAATAAAGATGTATAATAAATGTATTTAATATTATTGTATTGCACTTGAAACACATGCGTTCGTACTGGTTCATGCACCCTCCTATATACGTACAGTGGTACTGACCCACCCGCTCCTCATACGTGTACAGTTGTACTGATCCACATCACCCCACATAAACGAACAGTGGTATTGAACAACCACTCACCTCATACATTTACAGTGGTATTGACCCACCCCGGCCCCCATATACGAACAGGAGTACTGACCCACCCCACCCCCCCTTCCATGTACAATGGTATTGACCCACCCAACCATTAACTCACCCATGCTCCCATACACGTACAGTAATATTGACCCACAAACCCATACACGTGCAATGGTTACCCACCAACGCACCTATACACGTTCAGTGATTTGACATCCCACCCATACTTATAGAACACTATTGACCCATCCACCCGCCTACACACGTAAGGTGGTATTGAACCACCCACACATACACTCTCAACGGTATTTATCCACCCACCTTTACACATACGGTATTATTGACCCAACCAACCACCCATACACGTCATATGGTATTGACCCACCCTCCCATATACGTAAAATTATATTGACCCACCCACCCACGTCTATACGTATGGACACATAATCCACTATAAATCCATTTGACTGAGGTGGTACAGTTGTCTCCATCTCCACGGGCTTAGGTCTGTCGGCTTAGTGTCAACATTGTTAATGGTCAGACAGACTTACACATTAGACATAAGGTCGGAACCTCTCCACCACTTCACCTCTACTTTACTGGGTGGTAGATTAAATATAAAAGTAACTCTACAACAAAAAAACATGTATAAGATCTTGTAAGCACTCCATCTATTGTTTAAAGAACTAAACAAACTTGATCCATCCTTCAATTGTGTCACCAAGTGGCTAGTTCATTCTGTGTCTCACATCTGTAAATCTGTAGTGGCCATATGTTAATCTCTAAAATATTATGATGAGGGAAACTGGTAAATATTAAAAAGTTCTATGCTAATACAGTACTTCATAATATCACAATAAAATAAACATTATTAATCCTACAGTCAAAACATTTTTGCTACCATATTGATAAAGAATATATGAGTTTTACAATTTATAATTATTAAGAGAGATACTAATTTATAAAATCACAATTATTTTTGTATTTTACTTACATAGTCCTATACATATTATATTTGTATATCTACAACCTAATCCCTCGGAATTCTTAACTACCAATCAATAAATTGGTCTAATACTTTTTATATCCAAGCCAAATACATTTAAATATTGTAAAAATTGGCACATTTTTGGCACAAAATTGGCAAATACAGTAAAAATATTGATTGTTTAAGGGGCTAGTAAGTACTTTTATTTATTTTTAAAAATTGTGTGAAACATTCTTTTTTTCAACACGTATTATTTCCATATGATATAATACACATTTTGTAACTTATAAATCAAATAGCAAATACAGTTATATGATATATAACCTAAAAATTACCACTTCCTCAACCTTTAAAATTAATGCGCTTCCAACTCACTGCTATATCGACTAGCATACATCAATTTTCAAAATATAAAACATTTATATTACAACCTCTTAAGCATTTAAAATGATATGCAGTTCCAAGTCACTGCTGTATTGATTAGCATTTTTAACCTATTTTATGTGAGTACTAGCCCACCCTTATAAAACAAGTAGTACACCCGCCCGGGTAGGTGTGGGAAGTACACACACTCCATAGTGCCTTAATTAAAAGTATACACCTGCATAAAGATATTGTCCCAGTAGTACATGTACTCATTTGAATACGTAAATTGTTTTACTGTATATGAATTGAATTGTTATAGACATCCTTATAACAAATTGACCTACCTACCCATCCACACACATTTAGTGTTATAGACCCACTCACCCACCAATAATGGTACGGAGGTATTGTCCCACCAGCCCATCCATACTGATACGTTGGCACTTACACACGCGCCTTCTTATACACGTAAGGTAATATTAATGTTTTCGTAATTTTAACCTAAAGATATGGGACTTTCACCATTTTAGATTCCAATACATTAATAGGATTTAAATTAGTAATAATTCATTGATAAAATTGGAAGTAAACAGTTTATTATAGGTATTTTTATTAAATTTTTAATTCCAATTAAAATTTGCATAAATGACTACAATCCATCCAGATTGTTTATGTTATTTTCTGAGAAGTTTTGTGATACATTTATGACTAAAAATGAAGACCTTTTCCCAAACCTTAAGCCATCGCTGGAAATAGGACAGCCCTATAAATAGACATATAATCTTACCGTTAGCGAGCTAAGACGCGTTCTACTTCAACACTTCAACTGTACGATTAGTGCTTGTTGTTATAATAAGTTATAGTGAATACCAGATATTTATTGAAGATCCCATCTATTTGGTGCTTTCAGTTTTTTTTATATTTTTAAATCACCATAAATAAAACTACAATGTTCACATATATTTAACTGTAGGCATTTTTTTATACTTTAATAGGCCTACTAAATGTTTACAACAATAATTTAATGATCCACTGGAGCATTTCATTAAATAACAATAGCACTTTAAGTGCTATGAATTAATCATTATTACGGACAAAATCCTAGAAAAAAACCCATGTTTTGGAATTTTTCATGAAGAGAAATGGCCCCCTTAACCTAGGATTTGCATAAAAAATAAATTTTGAATCACTATTATCAAAAGAAACATAAAAATATATGCTATTGAATTTTAACCAAAATCGTCCCGAGTCAAAAATGTGCCAATATAACCTCGATTTGTTTAAGAGCGTCTTCTCACGCAGGTATCTTGTTCGTCTCATTCATCAACTACTCCTCTTACGAATTATAAAGTATATCACTCATATTATTGCATACGAAGTTTTAGTTTTTTCAAGTTTTGTTTACGAAACATAGAATTTATCAAAGAAAAGCAGTAATTAATTTAAACTATAATAAATACGTATTGCTATTTAATAGGTTAATATGGATCGTGAACTTTTTTGAGGATAGTGGTCATGGATTTCACCTTGGTGGAAATAGACGTTGTATGGCTTCTAAAAAAAAGATGCTAAAGATAGCATTATTTAAAGTAACTATCTACGAGTAGTAGAAAACTTATTTTAATATGTGTATAGCATGTATTTGCTATCTATAATATTCTATATTTTATAATATATGCCAGAGATAAGTAAATGTATATACTGCTGGTGAGCCCAAACTAATGTGAAGATATGTTATTATAACATAAAAAAGTATTCATTGGTTAACTGTAAGCAAGGGCTTTTTAGTTTGTATCTTGAAACTGCAAATCAACATAAACTATTTAACATACAGTTTTCCAAGCCTGAAAAAAAAACATTAGAACAAAAAGTACCTTACAAGGTTACTTTAATAATTAAATTTAAAGCAATTAATTTGAAAAAAGATTTTTGCTAAAAACTTGAGGCCTAAACAAAACTCGAGAACTAGGACTACAGTAGCTTAGTAATACTCAATCAATACTTATAGATAACTTTCGGCATATTGAGGAACCATCCATTATCGTTATCTAGGTTGTGAAGCCTGTTTGAAAATTTGGGCAACGGATCTCTCAAGCGAAATTATATTCTGGAATTCTTAGACAAACAGAGGTGGTCAACGGAAAAACAGGACACTTGTTTTTCGCAGAAAACTGCGTGCGGAATACTTGTTTGTCATGGAAATATTGTTGACTGTAAGTGGTGAATTTTTTGTAGGGAGATCTTTACAAATGAAGTTGGTAGGTATGTTTTAATGGAAGCCTGCAGATAAACATTTATACCAGGTGAACCAGCTGCAGTTCTTTCCATAGTGAGTGTTTACTGTTATTGTGTTATATTTAATAAAATATAGATAGAAAGTTACAACAATGTATCTATAGAGAAGTCACCTCGTCCAGAAATCAATGAAAAAAGTTATTGATGCAAAAGGAATTTTCAAATTTTTGACGTGATTCGACATTCATTTCATTTTAAACATTATAAATATATAAAATATAAAAGCAAAATGTAGCTAACAGATATATTATGTTTATTATAGAAGTTATAAATTGTTTATGTACTATATTTGGAAGACCTTTTTATTTTCCACTTTTCCAAACATTTATGGCCAAAAAGGGCACATAATTGCCCATTTATTTATTTTTATTGAGTGTAATTTTATGTTTTTAAAAAGTTCACTCATTGAATAAAGTTCACACGCAGGTCTAAAGGCCCATGTGAACTACCGAGTGAAGTAGTAAACGTACTTTCTCTGTACCAAGCTTCGGAAACTTCCATACCGTCAGTTGGAAGAATGTCCTCTGGATAACCCGCAGTGACATGCTCAAAGTGTCTCCGAACCAATGACTTGTACATTAATAAGCAATTGTTCTGATTATCGAAATACCTGTCTATCTAGATAATGAGACCCAAGTTCCCTCTAGCCTTAGTATTTATCAAACAAAACGTGTCTTAGTAAATAAAATTACCCTATCAGCTAAAATAATACCTTTTTATTTGAAATAATCAGACATGGTCTGTAATTAAAAAATCTAATGAAATGAAAAACGTTTTTATTTTTTCAACAGGAGAACTTTGGGCTGCAAAGCCTTTTTTCTATTCCACTTAACCTCAATCTTATCTTAACTGAACATAAATAAATTAAATATGTAGAAAAGAAACTCATTCTTTCACATCTCCTCTTTTATATTACTTTCAAATCTTGTATGTAGCAATGCTGTTTATAACTTGCAAAAAATTCATTCAGAAAAAAGATCGCACGAATAACGCTTTAAGGCTAAAGAGTTGAGTAAAGTGGTAAGAGGATGTATATAATATGGCCGTGATAGGATTATACCGAGTTTGTAAAAGAGCCTTCTTTGTTGTAGATACAATAATCTCATGCATTACTAGTGGCTGAATATCGGGTTCTCAGCTCAGGTACTTTACAGATTAATACCTGTGGTAATAATTATACTTTTAAAAAGGCTTACTTTTTAGAAAAAGTTTTAATTTTATTGAAATATTTTATGCATACTTAAATCTGGAATAGTATTTACTAATTCATTAAACTCATGTGTCAATTTTAAGTGTTTAACAAATTGACAAAATATATTAATAAACAATTATATTAGTAATAATAATAGTTACAATATGCACGGTGTACATAAAGTCCCACACTGGCTTAATATATTTGAACAATTATTAACAAACCAATACTAGTTGATACATCAATACTAAACTTAAAAATATACTTTTTGAAGTAACTATCAGTTTTTTCCTATACCAAGGGGTGACAGAAATATTTTTACTATATAAAAGAACAAATTCAATAATTAGTTATAGTTATATTTTTATAATATTATTGATATAGGATACAGTAATCTATGAATAGGATTGCCATTACTAATAATATTACTTTTACCTTTGTTGGGTTGACAAGATTTTTGAACATTTTCCACCATGTCGTAAAGAAACACGCTGTTTCCTTGAAAGCACGACCCATGTCGTTTTCAAGAATTATATCTAAATTACATCTAATTCCACTATGATACTAGTGGTCTGACTTATACTAAAACACCAATGATAGTTATAAACCACACGCTAACCTGAAAACATAAAATAACATTTAGAGGTTAGCTACATTAAACTTCATTGTACAATAAGAAAATATTACAGAAAACACGACCAAATAATAATAAGTTAATCTCTTTTATAACTACGAGTATTATAAAAGTAATAAATGTGTAACCAAGTTTATCTAGTGGTATTCCAAATAATTTTAAGTTAATCTTTCTTATCACTATTATAATAGTAATAAATGTGTAACCAAGTTTATCTAGTGGTATTCCAAATAATAATAATAATAAATCCTTTATTGCATGGACAATATAAAAAATATTGTATCGCAAACGTCAGTATTAAAATCAATTAACCTAAGGCTTTAATTTAAACAATCATTCATAACAATAAATACACACAAACATACATACAAGGAGGGCATTCACACAAATCTACCTATAGTGTTTGAACTCCCACAAAAGTCAAAGGGATGTGTCTAGCCAATTAAGTTGGTCCCCCAGTCGTGTGCTAGGAACTCTCCGATGCTGTAAAAAGCCTGGGACAACAGTATGTCTCTCAAGCGGGTCTTAAATATTTTTGAATTTGGAGCCATTTTAATTTCTTTAGGTAAGCTGTTAATTAATTTGACACCCACCTGCGAGGGCAGGTGTTGATAGACTACCGTTCTGTGTTGCCCAGTACGGTAAACATCTCTGCCTCTAGTATTATAATTATGTAAGTCACTGCCCCTTATCAGGTTGCATTTGGACATACAATATAAAATATTTTCTAGAGTATACAAGCAAGGCAGAGTCAACAGCTTGAGTTGTTTGAACATTGGTTTGCACGACTCTCTGCTCATTAAATTTGCAATAATTCGGACTGCCTTCTTTTGTAGTCTAAACACTCTCAAGAATTCACTATATACACCACCTCCCCAAATCACCACTCCATAGGAAAGGTGAGGGTAAATGAGACCATAATATGCTGTCATCAGTACCTGAATAGGGCAGTATTTAGAGAGCGTCCTCAGTACATGAATGCCTGAGGATAACTTAGAGCATACACTATTAATATGGTCATTCCATGTCAAACCTCTGTCGAGGTATATTCCAAGGAATTTAGTGGACTCCACTTCTTCTAGCACAGAGTCCGCCAGTAACAATGAGGGGCTACTTCCGAAATCAATGGGCCTCAAACAAAAGTTGATGACCTGTGATTTTGTTGAATTTGTTTTAAGGTTCAGCATATTAAAATGCTGAGCACAATTGTTCAAATCAAGGTAAACGTTTAATTCTCGATTTTCTTTACAGTTTTCACTAGAGCAAAGAGTCGTGTCATCGGCATATTGGACGAGTTGACCATGCTGCAGCGATGAACCAATATCATTGACATAAATCAAGAACAGAAGTGGGCTGAGTATTGATCCCTGGGGGACGCCATAACTCAGCTGTTTGGATTTTGAAAGTTTGTTTGAAATTTGGACTTGCTGAGATCGATGGTTCAAGAATGATTTTAACCACAGGTGTGAAACACCTCTGATACCATACGTCTCAAGTTTTTGTAGTAGTATACTGTGGTCAACGCAATCGAAAGCCTTGGAAAGGTCTAAGAATACACCTAGGGTGTGATTAAGACCTTCAAGGCCCCTGACAATTTTATCGACAAGGCTCACAACTGCTTCTGTAGTCGATTTACCTTTCCTAAAACCAAACTGATTTTGTGAAAGCACATTGTGTTTTTCAAAAAAGTTCATCAAACGTGACAGAAAAAGTTTCTCGAACATTTTACTGAACACGGGTAAAATAGAAATAGACCTGAAATTATCTATTGAATGAAGATCTCCTTTTTTAAATATTGGTGTTATTTTTGCTGCCTTAAGAGAATTTGGAAAGGTTCCATTTAAAAAAGAAAGGTTGACTAACATTGTTAATGGGCATAAAATATGCTGATAACATGCTGAAAACATATAAATAATTTTAAGTTAATCTTTCTTATCACTATTATAATAGTAATAAATGTGTAACCAAGTTTACTTAGTGGTATTCCAAATAATTTTAAGTTATTCTTTCTTTCACTATTATAATAGAAATAAATGTGTAACCAACTTTACCTTGTGGTACTAAAAATAAATTGTAACTTAAATTGAAACAACTATAAGTACACGTGATTTATGCAGCAAGAGTCACTTGCCTTCTCACCATTTTTTGGTCGATAAACCCTATCTTCTTTACACAATTTGCAAGTAAAGTGAGGAATAGCTCTCTATAGCGAAGTCAAGGAGAATCGAGGGGGTAATAAATCTTTACCACATCAACCCCCACCTTACTCCACCCTTATCAAAACCGACATTCACATAGTTTTCATTTACGATATTTCTCTAAATTTACTATTTTCTTCTGCTTTTATTTATTAAAAATTAATTAATTTATCTATAACAATAATTTATTTTTGTAAGTTTAGTAAATAAATCTTATATTAGCCATATATGTGTTTTTGTATTATTGCTTCTTATAATGGCTTTGTGCTTTAATCAAGCTCTAAAAAACAGCATATTAACACACATTTGACCATAACTGCTACACATATATTGTTTAAACTGGATGTTTCGTTAAAAAACATTTGTTGTCTTGAAAAAATCAAATTATCTCCCGTTACCCATTATGGGTACTTTGAGTAGGGATGGAAGCTCCAGGGACGCGTGCTTCCGGGATCATCCAAAGCGTGATTGTCAGTCGTGTGTACCTCGAGGTGTTCTCCCATTACCCACAATACTTTGAGTAGGGAGCAGGCCTCCACGATCACCCTCAATGTGATTGTTACTCGATTGTATCTCGAGATGGACTCCCATTTTCCATAATACTTTGAGTAGGGACGGCCGCTTCAGGGACACAAGCTTCCGGGATCATCCTCAGCGTGATTGTCACTCGTGTGTATCTCAAGGTGTTCTCCCATTACCCATAATACTTTGAGTAGGGAGCAGGCCTCCACGATCACCATCAATGTGATTGTCACTCGATTGTATCTCGAGATGGATTCCCATTTTCCATAATACTTTGAGTAGGGACGGCCACTTCAGAGACACAAGCTTCCGGGATCATCCTTACCGTGATTGTCACTCGTGTGTACCTCGAGGTGGTCTCGCGTTACCCACAATACTTTGAGAAGGGACGGCCACCCCAGGGACGCAAGTCTCCAAGATCACTCTCAGCGTGATTGTCACTCGATTGTACCTCGAGATGGAATCCTGTTACCCACAATACTTTGAGTAGGGACGGCCGCTCTAGGGACACAAGCCTCCGCGAATACCCTCAGCGTGATTGTCACTCCTATGTACTTCGAGGTGGTTTCCCGTTACCCGCAATACTTTGAGTAGGGACGACCGCTTCAGGGACGCAAGCCTTCGCGATTATTCAGCGTGATTGTCACTCCTGTGTACCCACAATACTTTGAGTAGGGACGGTCGCTCCAGGGACGTAAGCTTCCGGGATCACCCTCAGCGTGATTGTCACTCATGTTAAACTTGGGTAGAGACTATTCTGTTTTATCACACGAGTTAATAATACTTTCTCCAGTTCATAGTTTTCCATAGTGCATATTGCCTAATATAGTACTTTTTATTGATTTTCACATTTTTATTAGACATATTTCAAATTAAATAATTTCTTACAATATGACTAACTAGATGATCTAGCAGAACAACCCATCACATTTTCACTTCTAAAAGCCAATACAGGGAATAATGGAAGTAAAAATTGGCTTTAACATTGAATTTACATTTGCTAAGATTTAACCTGACCTGAAGACTTCAATACCGAGTTTTATAAAAAAATAACTCAACTAAAGGCTCACTTAATTTAGTTAGTTACTATTCGATGTTACTCAGTGTTTAATATTCTTACGTTAGAAATATTATTGCAAAAACTCGCTTTATTGTTCGCTTACCTTTAAGATAAGCGAACATTCTTCCATGCATTAGAACCGACATTTTTGTAAGTAGTCATATTTTTTAATTTGAGCTGTCACATCATAAGGAATGAAATGATTACTTTATAATGTTTGACAAAAAGTCAATTTGTAGCAGATTTTAATTTAGTTATATACATATGTATGTATGACATATAACCGAACCCGAAGTATATTTCGACATGAATCCAAAATGTAACAAGGGATGTTAGTGATGCATCAATATAACATCAAATTTGTTTAAGGCCGTCAAGGGAGTGCCTTCTCACACAGCCATTTGGCTTCTCACATCCATCAACTTCCTCCCACCAGCGGAGGGACAATATTTCCCTTCCCATCCAAATATACTATCAACGTTAGTGTTTGTGTTGTGTAATCTAAACTATAAACTTTTTAAGCCAGCTAAGTGCTTCTATTACTCTAAGTACTGTGTACATAAAATAAAATATCAAATAGCATTACCATAACATTTTGAAATTAAACAAACATATTTGGAAATATTTTACTTTATAAAAATTTAGAGTAAATACTTTACAGGGATTTATTTAGTACATGTTTTTTAGAGACTGGACCCAGAAAAAATACGTTATAGAAAAACAAACTTCAAGAGACTTTTGTAATAACTACATTATTAAAAATATATACATATTTACAAAATAATACACTAATTTGACTGTTTATCAAAAAGATAATAAAAAATATATCAATTGGATTTTTAATTTGAGAAATAAAAAAAGGCTGATAATAAATGGAATCTCGTAGATTACTTTTTATAAAACAATTTACCAAATCTATTTTTTACTATTTTTATAGACAATAAAAGAATTTTTCTTTATATTTCATGCATGGATAAATTCTCAATTTTAATTGTATCAAATATTATTTACTATAATGTGTATGAAGTATAAAACAAAGTTAGAATACATCAAATTAAAAGAGTTTACAAATCAAAACAAGCTAGGACGTTTGGTGTTCCATTTGAACTGTCGTAGTCTTTTACCTTTTAGCAGGCTGTTCAAATATAAATAAAAAGTATTACAGGCCTTAGTCGCATAGTAATTATTTAATGTTTGACTAAATGCTTCATGTGATGAATATATATTGGTATTCTTCGTGATGAGTTTATATTATGACTTTTATTTTTTTTATGATGTTTGTATGTCATATAGTAATATGCAGTATCACAGTCCGCCCTAGTGGTGTAGTGCTGTAACCCAGATACTTGAGGATAAAGTATGGAGATTGTAAACGATATGTTCTTAGTCATCTTAATACAGTTAACCCGGTCAATGGTTGCCATCAGCATGGAACCCTGCTAGAGAGTTCTAAGGTGTCCGTGTTCGATAGTAGTTAGTGTCCGGATGTTGAGTAGGGAAGAGAACTAAAGATCTGGTTTGTCATTAGCTGAAAATCTAACAAATATTACGTGATTCGGTTTCCACGTAAAGCTATATGTTCCTTTGTGGCCCTGGTTATGCTACTTTCATGTAATCAAGCTTTAATACATAAAGATACAAAAATACGAAAAGCTGTGACAGCATCCCATATCTGAACAACAATATGAACATTATTTTAATCTTTATCGATAGTTTTTTTTTTTTTAAAGCATAATACGTGTCGGTACATATACAGTACAAGGAAATGTCACACAACACAAATTTATTACAATATAAGTACAAAATGCACAAATATTATGGTGATCGATTTTGGTGAACCACGCTCACCATCCTCAGACCAGAGGGATTCACATAAGAATCCATTCTTTATTACTAAGGATGGATACAATTTGTAATTAATTTTCTTACGTGTATGGAGGTTCTCAGTGCTCAAACTAAATTAGAGCGAATAGTAAATTGATCGTGAATGCTATCTTTCTCACACTCTTTGTGAAGTAAAAATGTGTCCAAATGTTGATCTGTGCTAATTTATTTATGAAGAAGACACTGAAGATGAGACGGGGTCTATTGGATTCACCCTCTTTTGCGTGTTCAGTACTTGGAAGTAAGTTTTTATTCCATCTTTGACAAATTAAAATGTGATACAGAAAAGTTGTTCTATTAATTTCTCCTAATACTACTTCTACCGCTACTCCCACCCCAGTCCCGACATCACAGGGATTGTGAACAGGCTCGTTTAGTACCATATTTGAAGAAACAGCCGGACTGCACTTCCATCCACCGGGAGCCGTGCCGGGCATAATGTGAACAATGACATGTAGGAACATTGCTCCCGTTACCGGCTCCGATTTTGCCGGTGTGTGTGAAAGAGGCCTAACCCGTCCACATTAAACTTGTCTAAAACCAGTAGATTTTAGTAGATGATATTTTTTGTTCGAATTTATTTGGACGAATACAGATCATTCGTAAATACCTATAGATCCCATTAATTAAAAGATAAAACTGTGGATTGAAAATCATGCTCTGTCATTAGGTGGAGAAAGAACTAAAAAGGATTATTGCATGGACATTCAAAAACTTGTTTTTAATTGGAGTTTAGAGTTAAAATGACTAAACTATTGTTTAACTGATATGTGACGGAGAGGCCTCATGTATTAACATTCCTTGAGTATTCAAGCAGCACGTGTGGTGAGGATAATCCCAAGAAAGGATATTGGAATTGGGGAAGTAATACTGCTTGCCATTGTGTTACAGGATGTTACTGGCAATACGTGAGTCGAATCTAGGAAACAGACTCTAGGAAGTAATTTTAAAATGTATCTCACGAAATAATTCATATATCTCACGAAAAAAACATTTACTCTATATTATACGAACTACTTACGAGCTTCTAATAAAATTGCTATTTATGTTATTGTTGAAATTTCCACACACATCTTACAAAAGTTCGAATTACTGTCAATACCAAGCAAATAAACACCAATTATAACATAAGTTAAACACCCTTTTACTATCATGACAACTAATGATATATTTTTATAGTGCATATACGTATGGAAGTAAATTAAATGTTTCCCCTTTTAATGTGTATAGCATGGTTTGTACTTCTGTGTCCATTTAACTTGTGGCTACAATGATAAATATTTAACATCCATTACATATTATGGCGTAATCACGCCCTATAGATTTAGGATTCCCTCTACGCTGCTGTTCCACAGAAACTACATTAAAACGATGCTGTGCTCACTATATATTTAAAAAACCAACAATTTTGTTCATTACACTAGTAAAATTAATTGATAAATTTGTTTGAATAGGCTACTAAAACATAAATATTCACTAAACAACGACATGTGAAACATAATGTTGGTGCTAATGATAAATTATAGCAAAAACTACAAAACTCACTATCAATTACTGTAAGGAAAAAAAGATTAATCCAGCAACGTTAAATCTGATATTGTAAGTAAATTTAAGATTTCTCTCTTGGATATGATAGAGTCTATTACTAACACTTATAAGTGTTATTTGTTTATTATCTTAAATACTGAATAAAAGGTGACTCGTTTTGTTTGATTAGTCTTATCGTTGTTTAGACTTCTAACAGAATTTATTTTTTTTTATTTGTTATTTGTTTATCCTCTTGAAACGGACGTAAGAAAAAAGTTTTGATAAGGCTTTTAAAAATAATAATTTAAGAAAGTAAGTTTTCATTATTTCATCAAATTTGTTATTAAAACAATATATATTAGATGAAAACTGTTTTCGTATAATCCGTAAGAAAACTTTTGAAAAACCGATGAGTTTTACTATGTATTTAAAAAAATACTATCAATAATATTTTTGACTCTTTCGGAATATATCAGCAAAATATTTAACTTATCTTATTTCATGTTAGAGTTTTGTCCTTACGATATGTACAGGGTGTCCATAAAGAACATCCACCATTATTTTCTTTATTTATTTGTAGACGTTAACTTCCTTTGTACTATGTTATACAATTATTAGGATCTATGTTATTAAATATTTCAGATTTTTTATGTTACCCGAATTTGGGAAGGGGAAGAAGGCTTATTCTATCAGTGACCACGTATTCTAAAGGGCTTTTAAACCTACCAAACATGGTGGCTCTTATAAGTTGTATCGAAATACCATCTTAATCAGGGTTTTGGGTTTTCTCAGTTAGATTGTATTTAAATAATAATATTCGTACTAAAGATATTTTAAATTCTTACTACAAAAGATAGACAGATCCATAGATACCACCCCAGCTCCTGGGGTAGGTATGTATGTAGCATGTGCACATGGGAGGCCCTATATATCTATATATTAATTCTTAAGACACTAATAATCACGTTATGGGCGAATATGAATTTCGAGTATAAGTGTATCAAAATAAAATAAAAAATCACTTTATTCCAGTTCAATTACACAAAAAATACAAAATTACAAAAGAATATCTCTTGCATAGTCTACTAGTCT
>JAQJVL010009501.1:0-15825 GCA_035578905.1 Stictocephala bisonia
ATTGTATGTTTGTCTTCATTTGTTTCTTCTCTGTGTCGAATTCCGAATGATTGTGATAAGTGTGTGTGTATAAACGATTTTACTCTTTGTTACAAACTACTGTTGCAAACCAACGAACACATAAGATCAATAGAGTCCTGAGTTCATACCAGCCGAAAGCAGAAAGTTCTGGTAAGATGTCGGCGGCGGTTCCAATATGCGGCTCGCCCACCACTTGCGGCACTCACAATAAATCCATAACAGTTGGAAAAAATCTAACCGCTCCAAATTTAGAAGGCATCTTAAAGACTATCTTCTGAATATTTCCTGTTACAGCGTCCGGGAATATCTGAGTTTAGTGAATTGTACATAGTTAATAATAAGTACCATGTAATTATGTAACTGGACGATTGATTCTTTCACTATTCTTCTTCACTATGATTCTTTTTATAAGCCTAATTATTTTTTGTCTAACTTAAGAATGTTTTCTGTCAAATATCTTATTATTTAAGTTGACTTAGCTAATGCAAGTTTTATTTTTCAATTTGGCTTAATAAATAATTTGATTTGATTTGTATTAAACCAGGGTTATTAAATTGTCGTATTGGTAAATGTTGACAGCTGTCACTTGCAAGGGATGAGCCAAGTGTGGCCCGCTGAATACTAACCTAATACAACTCCTCCTTGGCAGTAGATAGCAATGTTATTAGTATACAGTACCTTACAATTACTACAAGCACATACTGTACATACAAGATAAGCTATATCGTGACAAAGACCTAGTACTAGTAGGCGACCGAGGGCCTACCACGGAAGGTGATTTTAAACTGATTATAAGTTTATCCTACAGCAAAGCACGGTAAACAGATTTTAGACTAACATAAATAACTATGAAACACAAACTAGTTATTAACGCAATGTTCAATTGTTGGGGCTTAGCCCCCCCCCAACAATTTAAGAGAAAAAATAATTTATTATTTATTCTTCTCGCACTCATACAACAGTTGTTTATCAAACTGCTTATAGCATAGCCGTCTCTAGTAATAGTAGTAACACGTATGGTAGTTTAGGTAAATTGTGATTAAAATTAAAACAATCATCTGATCTGAGTCTTTCCTCTTCTTCCACTGAACTTCCACCCCCTAACACGCCCATCAGTAGAACACACTAGTAGTTGTATGGACCTCACCTAACTCCTAACAGATTACCTCGACTCGCATCGCACGAGAAGTATTCCACGCGCCTTGAGTAGCAATAGAAATTCGTTTTAGAAATCTTCAATCAAAATTACTATTAACACTGGCTTCAATATACAGTCCGGTAAACCAATACATTTAAGAAATATTATTTACAACAAGCGTCAACAACTCCTATACTATTAAATCACAATCCTCTAAATAATGATACAAACGTCACATTAAGAATCCAAACTAAAAAAGTATTATATATGCAAGACGTCTATACTCATAAGTGAAAACTATATATTCAATAACAAGTCGTACTCAAGAAATAAAAGATAAATTAAATATATTCAAATGGCCCTAGTTACTATTAATTTATTCTTTACAAGAATTATCCAACATTAACGGTTAATATATCAACGAAATAATTATTTCTTTACTGCATATTTATATCAACTCAAAACAAACAAACATACGGATTATTATCAATTACATGGAATTACGTATTTATATAATTACAAATTAAATTAACATTCTCGATACATTAAACTATACCAGATTCAATTCCCTCAATCAGTGAATTATATTTATTTATTATTTAAATTACGATTATTATTAGCTTCCTATATGAGTAATGTATAGTCTATTGGCTTACGCTTTGCTGTAGGTAAAACGTATATTGAACGCCATTACAAATTTCTTTTCGTCTGCCAATTTATATATTCATTCCTCTTAAACCCTCGAGGTGTTAAACAAATTTTAACATACCCCTGGAACTCTATGTCTCCTTCAGTATGTCTCCTGGTATTCTATGTCAACGGGCCGTAGTGCATTCGGCGTTCGCTCGTCCCTCACGGTCAAGTGGGCTTTTCGACTCTGAAACCACTCGCAGTCCCTTGGGGGGTGGGTGGAGTTGCTAGCAGTCCCTTGAAATAAATTCTCTGGCCTTCAGGATAGGTGCTAGTCCACTCGTCCCTCAGGCTCAGGTTGGGCGCTCGTGAAGTCCTCCGGGGAACGATCTCGCAAGGGGTTGTACCGTGGCTCCAAGTCCTCCTCGTCCCGTGTTTGCTCTGCAGGGTGGGCTGACAAAGCTTTGGTAGTTGGATCTCCAGGTACTGGTCCTCCCTCTCAGTCTATTTTCCCGAAGTCCTATCACTTCCAGATATCTCTCAGACGCCCTTTTCCTTCCAAAATCTCTCCTAAATATCCACCCCCCACCACTCACTGGACACGCCTCCAATTTCGGCCCAAAACCAAGCCGGTAGGTGGTCCTATATCGGATCATCCATAGGCCCGTTTGTTTCGTGATGGGCGGGACCGTCGCCTGGCCGGAGCATCTGCTGATTCTCCGCCGCATCAGCAGTCATCGGCCTAAGTTTTCTTGAGTTTAAATTTTCTTATTCTGATTTGCTTGTGTACAGTGCTGTTGACTCCACCCGCCCACCCCCGTATACATACAGTGGTATAAACACACCCGCCCAGCCGTACACGTACAGTGTTATTAACCCACCCGTATACGTACAGTGGTATTGACCCACCCTCCCACCAGTACACGTACAATGTTATTGGGTCACCTGCCCACCCGTATACGTACAGTGGTCGTACAGTGGTATTGACCCACCCACCCACCCCTATACGGTCAGTGGTATTGAACCACCTGCCCACCTGTACACTTACAGTGTTATTGACCCACCCGCGCATCATTACACATGCAGTGTTATTGAAGAAAAACACTGTATGTGTTATTCTTCAAACATCGCCCCCTTCGGCCCTCTGCTGTGTACGGGGGGGGGGGGACGGCCGAGAGAACAAAAAAATAAAAAATCTAGAAATAAAAATAAATAGCCATAACTTAATATATTTTTTTAATTGATTTAAAAAATCAGGCTAACAATGTATTCTGATTATTACGTTCGTAGGAAGATATAATTGTTAGTAAAGTTAAACTATTTGTCAACATTATGCATCAACTTCGTTAGAACATTTATATCAAACATGGGAGAACTGGCTGTAGGGATGTCGTCGAGCGGTACACATCGCATTGCCACCGCCAGCCTCAAACACGGGAGAACTGGCTGTAGGGATGTCGTCGAGCGGTACACATCGCATTGCCACCGCCAGCCTCAAACACGGGAGAACTGGCTGTAGGGACGTCGTCGAGCGGTACACATCGCATTGCCACCGCCAGCCTCAAACACGGGAGAACTGGCTGTAGGGATGTTGTCGAGCGGTACACATCGCATTGCCACCGCCAGCCTCAAACATGGGAGAACTGGCTGTAGGGGTGTCGTCGAGCGGTACACATCGCATTGCCACCGCCAGCCTCAAACACGGGAGAACTGGCTGTAGGGACGTCGTCGAGCGGTACACATCGCATTGCCACCGCCAGCCTCAAACACGGGAGAACTGGCTGTAGGGATGTTGTCGAGCGGTACACATCGCATTGCCACCGCCAGCCTCAAACACGGGAGAACTGGCTGTAGGGATGTCGTCGAGCGGTACACATCGCATTGCCACCGCAACTCCCATGTTCCTCGTAAGAGGAAGGTGGTCGTCCTAGTGACGCCAAATAATTACAAATTGCTCTGTGATTCCTCGTGGCACTGGTTGTCCTCAATGTTTCGATTCTTCCGATTAATTCCGTGTATAATTGTTTCCCTTCAATATGTAGTTTAAAATCATAAAAACAAAAATAAAAAAATAAATAAAAAATAAAAATAACTTTGACTAATAACGGTTTTCTATGGAGTGGTGAATACCAGCTAAGTTTTCTTGAACCTCGAACCTTTGTGGTTCGAAGTATTCTATCTCAAATCGAGCTTGCTTACATGCCTGGTTTGCGTTTTTTTACATATTAGACCGTTGGAATAGTTTGAACTGTAACCCTTTTCTAGAGTTTTGTGTTCTAATCGAACGGAAAATATAATGTTTTATACTTGTACAATTTACTATTTGTACATACAAAAATCTAGTTTTACATTAAAACACAGTTTTTGTGTCATGTTATCAAAATATTTCGTGTAAGCTGTGTTTCTGAGATTAAACCTATTTTATAATGTAATAGAGCTTTTTAAATTTATTTACCCAAATGACTAAATTGAACAAAACCAAAGTTTTTAATCATTCTTTTGTTAATACATTAAAGGTATTTTGTTAATCCCAGAACCATGTAAATTCCTCAAAAAACTTGCAATGATAAAAGTCCATCGTAGAGTGGTGTTTTAGCAACTAATATATAGGCTTGATATAATTTTTTAATAAACGTTTTTAGGAACGTATCTTTAACCAGACTAGGGGACGGAAAAATTATTGGGCCTAGTGGCGCCAAAATACTAAATCCGGCCCTGTCCATCCTGTACAGTTCACAAATGAGAACATTTCTACCTCCGTGTTGCCCCCCCCCCCTCACACATTTCCCAGCCTGCTTCCTACACTATGACAAGAACTAACGTTTATTTAGAGAATCGATCCGCAAGTTGAAATATAATGATCGTACGTTTTATTTACTTTTTTTATTTGGAATAAGTTTTAAAACAATTATTGGAGCAATATTTTGCCTCAAAATTCCTAATAATATTTATTTTGGTATTAAAATAGCAAATATTGTTTTACATCTCCTCTCATAACAGTATGTAATACTGTATGGATACAACAAAACTATTTATCAATAATCTCAACAGTTTCTCTACCGTTTTTATTTCCCTAGGGAACCATTATTGTTTCTTCTCTCTACCCAATCCCATTTCCTCTCTCCTCCCACTCATGACGTCACCACCTGACCTTTTAAGTCCTCTCACACGACCGCGGGAATTTATGGGAGATTTACTCCAACGCCTACGTGGGCCAATAATTATAATCATCAGGTTTAAGACTTCAGCGGCATGTTTAATATTCCCCTCGTTTACAATCCACCCGACCAATGTTCCTCCCAACCAATTTACTTCGTGAGGTCCATTTATTCCCATAATTCTCAGACTGCTGCGACAAAATTATTAACGTTGAAGTTAAGCTATTACATTTTTTTTAAATGTATTCTGTATTTGTTGCACTAATTTTATAAGTGTTCATTTTTCTGTATTAATATTTTTCAGCCAGGTCCAAACTTATGGCCTTTTTGGAACAAACATATCCATATAAATAAACTATAAGAGATTCCTATGTACATTACTGTACTAAGAAAAAATGCGAATTTTACTCATAATCTTTATCTACATTTTATTCTATCTGTATATAAATAACGCTTTTTTTTATAGTTGTATATTTCGATGAAATGTGTCCTTGGTCTCACATGTGCAACATGGATACGTGAGTTCCTATTTGGAGTTCCTATTTGGAACTCAAGTCTGAAAAGTTACATTGTTATTCTTAAGAACACGTTTTAATTTACCTTGTAATTAATCAGCAGTTCGTTTTAAATGTTAAAAGACTAACAGCTGCTAGGCAATTTCTTAAATGTTTTTGACCATTTGAAATAAGGCATACAGTAATGTAATCATAAATGTAATTAATTACCGAGCCACAGCTCAATATAAAAATTACTAAGTATAAGAAAGCTGGAATACAAGGTAGGGCCCATGTACATCTTCCCTCCACTTCATTGCCAGTGCTAGGTTGACTGGTGCCGTGCTGGGCACCATCCTTGATGAACACAATACAAGGTAGGGCTCGCGCACATCTTCCCTCAACTTAATTGACAGTGCTAGGTTGACTGGTGCCGTGCTGGGCACCATCCTTGATGAACAAAATAGAAGGTAGGGCTCGCGCACATCTTCCCTCCACTTCATTGACAGTGCTAGGTTGACTGGTGCCGTGCTGGGCACCATCCTTGATGAACACAGTACAAGGTAGGGCTCGCGCACATCTTCCCTCCACTTCATTGACAGTGCTAGGTTGACTGGTGCCGTGCTGGGCACCGCCCTTGATGAACACAATACAAGGTAGGGCTCGCGCACATCTTCCCTCAACTTCATTGACAGTGCTAGGTTGACTGGTGCCGTGCTGGGCACCATCCTTGATGAACACAATACAAGGTAGGGCTCGTGCACATCTATCCTCCACTTCATTGACAGTGCTAGGTTGACTGGTGCCGTGCTGGGCACCGCCCTTGATGAACACAATACAAGGTAGGGCTCGCGCACATCTTCCCTCCACTTCATTGACAGAGCTAGGTTGACTGGTGCCGTGCTGGGCACCATCCTTGATGAACACAATACAAGGTAGGGCTCGCGCACATCTTCCCTCAACTTAATTGACAGTGCTAGGTTGACTGGTGCCGTGCTGGGCACCATCCTTGATGAACAAAATAGAAAGTAGGGCTCGCGCACATCTTCCCTCCACTTCATTGACAGTGCTAGGTTGACTGGTGCCGTGCTGGGCACCATCCTTGATGAACACAGTACAAGGTAGGGCTCGCGCACATCTTCCCTCCACTTCATTGACAGTGCTAGGTTGACTGGTGCCGTGCTGGGCACCGCCCTTGATGAACACAATACAAGGTAGGGCTCGCGCACATCTTCCCTCAACTTCATTGACAGTGCTAGGTTGACTGGTGCCGTGCTGGGCACCATCCTTGATGAACACAATACAAGGTAGGGCTCGTGCACATCTATCCTCCACTTCATTGACAGTGCTAGGTTGACTGGTGCCGTGCTGGGCACCGCCCTTGATGAACACAATACAAGGTAGGGCTCGCGCACATCTTCCCTCCACTTCATTGACAGAGCTAGGTTGACTGGTGCCGTGCAGGGCACCATCCTTGATGAACACAATACAAGGTAGGGCTCGCGCACATCTTCCCTCAACTTAATTGACAGTGCTAGGTTGACTGGTGCCGTGCTGGGCACCATCCTTGATGAACAAAATACAAGGTAGGGCTCGCGCACATCTTCCCTCCACTTCATTGACAGTGCTAGGTTGACTGGTGCCGTGCTGGGCACCATCCTTGATGAACACAATACAAGGTAGGGCTCGCGCACATCTTCCCTCCACTTCATTGACAGTGCTAGGTTGACTGGTGCCGTGCTGGGCACCGCCCTTGATGAACACAATACAAGGTAGGGCTCGCGCACATCTTCCCTCAACTTCATTGACAGTGCTAGGTTGACTGGTGCCGTGCTGGGCACCATCCTTGATGAACACAATACAAGGTAAGGCTCGTGCACATCTATCCTCCACTTCATTGACAGTGCTAGGTTGACTGGTGCCGTGCTGGGCACCGCCCTTGATGAACACAATACAAGGTAGGGCTCGCGCACATCTTCCCTCCACTTCATTGACAGAGCTAGGTTGACTGGTGCCGTGCTGGGCACCATCCTTGATGAACACAATACAAGGTAGGGCTCGCGCACATCTTCCCTCAACTTAATTGACAGTGCTAGGTTGACTGGTGCCGTGCTGGGCACCATCCTTGATGAACAAAATACAAAGTAGGGCTCGCGCACATCTTCCCTCCACTTCATTGACAGTGCTAGGTTGACTGGTGCCGTGCTGAGCACCATACTTGATGAACACAATACAAGGTAGGGCTCGCGCACATCTTCCCTCAACTTCATTGACAGTGCTAGGTTGACTGGTGCCGTGCTGGGCACCGCCCTTGATGAACACAATACAAGGTAGGGCTCGCGCACATCTTCCCTCAACTTAAATAAATAAATAGGTTTATTGCTTAAAACAATATATAATTGTATGGCAATCGTCATAGTTAATATTTATAGCTAAAATTTTCCATTCATACTAACATGAAAATCTCATTCAAACATACAATTTATTTTTCATACAGGCTCCCTTTTATTCGGATTATCCCAGTCTAGCCCCTAGTCAGTCAGCCAATTAGATCCCCCATTCATGTGCCATGAACTCGTCGGTACTGTAGAAAGCGTTATCAATCAGAAACGTTTTCAGACGAGTTTTGAATACCTTGGGCATTGTGGCACTTTTGACTGCGTTAGGCAACCTGTTGACAAAATGAACTCCCGCCTGGGAAGGCAGTCGTTCATGGACCACCGTTCTGTGTCTCCCAGTTCGGTAGTCCTCCCTGCCTCTAGTTGGGTATGAGTGTAGGTCGCTACCTCTTACATGTTGGCATTTGGTCCTGAAGAACATGCACGTTTCTAAAATATAGAGACAAGGAAGTGTCAGCAGTTTTAGTTGTTTAAACGTTTCTTTGCACGACTCTCTGGGATTTAACTTTGCAATTATTCGAATTGCTTTTTTTTGAAGGACAAAAATTCTTGTCAAAAGAGAGTTTGAGCAAGCCCCCCACAAAATTATCCCGTAGGAAATATGCGGGTAGATTACTCCATAATATGCCGTCATCAGTATCTGAGTAGGGCAATATTTTGCTAGTTGCCTCAGCACAAAAATGCCTGAAGACAATCTTGAGCATATGCTATCGACGTGACATTCCCAGGTCAAACCTCGATCAAGGTGTATCCCAAGGAATTTCGTCGAATAAACTTCTTCGATCTCGGCCTCATCTATCATTACTGCAAGACTATGATCCGAGTCGACTTGTCGTAACCGGAACTGGATGAATGTGGATTTTGCAGGATTTGTTTTGAGGTTGAGCTGATTATACTGTTGAATTGTGCTATTGAGCTCTAAGAAGGACAATTGTTCCAGTTCGTTTTTTGAATTTGCTTTGAACCAGAGAGTCGTGTCATCGGCGTACTGAACGAGTCGCCCGTTGTGCACCGATAAGCCAACGTCATTGACGTAGACCAAGAAGAGGAGTGGGCTGAGAATAGCGCCCTGAGGTACCCCGTATTTTAGCAGCTCCTCCCTCGAACTAACATCTGAGATTTTTACAAATTGCCTTCTGTCACTAAGAAACGATTCAAGCCATCTAAGTGGCACTCCTCGTATCCCGTAATGTTCCAATTTACGAATAAGGATGTTGTGGTCCACACAGTCGAAGGCCTTTGATAAGTCTAGAAATACACTTAGTGTCATCTCTCCGCTCTCAATGCCCTCCACTATCATATCGACCAGACGCACCACCCCGTCTGTTGTCGATCTACCACTTCGGAAGCCGAATTGGTTGTCAGACAGTAAATCGTGGCTTTCCAAAAAATGTAAACAACGTGTAAGAAAAGCTTTCTCAAAAACCTTACTAAGAACAGGCAGCATTGAAATTGGTCGGTAATTTTGAGGGGACAAAGGATCACCCTTTTTGAAAATTGGGATAACTTTTGCAGTTTTGAGGGGGGTGGGAAAAGTCCCAGAGTGAAATGAAATATTAATCAAGTGTGTTAGTGGTCCTAATAAATGCTTCGAGCACTGTTTGAGGAGCCACGTTGACACATAGCTTGAGTCATTTGACTTCTTAGTTGGAAGGTCTCTTATCACTCTGGCAACTTCCTCCTCATTAACTGGGCTCAGAGCCATGGAGGCTATCGGGCTGTGTTTTAAAAAAAGGGATGGCTGGTTTACTGAGGTACTTAGTCCCTGGTCTGAACCAACTGAAGCAAAAAAACTATTGAACACACCAGCGACCTTTAAGGGATCATTGACGTGTTCGTTTCCAATTTGTAGTTCTATCTGTTTGTCTGTCAGTGGTTTCTTATTGTTTATGATGGCCCAAGCGGTTTTCGACACATTTTTTGAAGTGAGCAATCTTTTATTTACGTCATACGCCTTTGCGGCTCTTATGACTTTCCTATAGATCCGTTTATAATTTAGAAAATATTGTTTGAATCTTTCATTTGATGTGTGTTTTTTTATTTCATAGAGGAACAACAATTTTTCTTTTGACACTAGAATACCTTTGGTAATCCATGTGCATTTACTGTGCTTCTTTTTTTGTTGTTTTTTAATTAAGGGACAGCTCACGTTTAGGTGAAAATTGAATGTGTTCAAGAATGTTGAAAATTGCTGCTCAACTGGGTCAATGAGGTTTAGAAAACTCCATCTCTCTCTCGAAAGCATAGAGTTAAGGAGTGCTATGTTATCGGGCCTCGTGACTCTGACTGTTTTTTGTGTAATAGGATTTCGTTGAGGTGCGTGACTGTCAATGACAACCAACTGGCCGCAGTGGTCTGATATAGCTGTGTCGACCACAGACACCCTCGCGTCAATTAGGTTTGTCACAACGTTGTCGATGGCTGTCGCTGAACGATCCGTCACCCTCGTGGGAGAATCGATCGACCAGACCAAGCCGAACGACTTCAATAAGTTATCTAGTCGTCTAGTCGTGGCACTGTTAACATCGAGAGTATCGATATTAAAGTCCCCGACGATAACAAAGTCGTTCCGCCTATCCGTCACATCAGACAGCAATTGTTCGAAATTTTGAAAAAACAGATCTTCATTTCCGCTGGGGGATCTATATAACCCAATGATTATGAGTTGTGAGGTTTTAGTCGTTACTTTCACCCCAGTTGTCTCAAAGATTTTGTCAGTTGAATCAGCCAGTCTGTATGGGGTAAAGAGAAATGAACCTTTCGTGAAGATTGCTACACCTCCTCCTTTAGTGGAAGTTCTGCAGTGAGAATTAGCTAATTGATAATTTAGAATGTTGAAGTGTTCGATATTGTTGTTATTGAAACCGTGTTCCGAGACGACCAAAATATCGGGATTGAGTTCCTCACACAAGAGAGTGAACTCATCTCCTTTGTTCGTTGCTACCTGAGCGTTTTGGTGCAACAGCGTAATTTTGTTTCCAAAATTTGTTACCTAATTAAAATTTTGTTTCCTGTTTTTTTTGTCGTTTATTTTTTGAACGAGGCTAGGTTTGGAGTCCCTAAAAAAATCAAACTTCCGTTTTCAAATGGCCTAACTACTGAGTTGACAGTCTTTGGCTTGATTTGAGGCACTGTCTTGGCTGCGTCAGCATAGGTCTCGTGTGGAAGTTCGAAAGGGGTTGAAGCTTGAGGGCCTCTTGTCCTGTGTGACTCATGTACAGACTGTCTTGTAGTCCTAGATGCCGCAGATCTTAGTTGAGATTTGGTAGAAGGTAGTGCGCATGTCATAGTGGACAATTTTTCTGCTATTAGTTTAGCTAGGACTCGCTTTCCCCTCGCTCGCAGATGAAGGCCATGAGCGGTGTGGTGGTAGCGACCGATGCTGCTGATGTCCAGGACCTCCACCCCGCGATGACAGCCCTACCTTCATTGACAGTGCTAGGTTGACTGGTGCCGTGCTGGGCACCATCCTTGATGAACACAATACAAGGTAGGGCTCGCGCACATCTTCCCTCCACTTAATTGACAGTGCTAGGTTGACTGATGCCGTGCTGGGCACCGCCCTTGATAAACACAATACAAGGTAGAGTTCGCGCACATCTTCCCTCCACTTCATTGACAGTGCTAGGTTGACTGGTGCCGTGCTGGGCACCATCCTTGATGAACACAATACAAGGTGGGGCTCACGCACATCTTCCCTCCACTTCATTGACAGTGCTAGGTTGACTGGTGCCGTGCGCCAGTTGAGAACCACCCTTGATGAACACAATACATTGTAGGACTGACGCACATCTTCCCTCAACTGCATTGACAGTGCTTGGTTGACTGGTGCCTTGGCCTAGTTGGGCGCCACCCTTGATTAAAACATTACAAGGTAGGGCTCACGCACATCTTCCCTCAACGTCATTGACAGAGCTGGGTTGACTGATACCGTACCAAGTTGGGCACCACCCTTGATGAACACAATACAAGGTAGGGCTCACGCACATCTTCCCTTCACTTAATTGACAGTACTGGGTTGACTGGTGCCGTGCCCTAGTTGGACACTACCCTTGATAAACACAATACAAGGTAGGGCTCACGCACATCTTCCCTTCACTTAATTGACAGTACTGGGTTGACTGGTGCCGTGCCCTAGTTGGACACTACCCTTGATAAACACAATACAAGGTAGGGTTCACGCACATCTTCCCTCCACTTCATTGACAGTACTGGGTTGACTGGTGCCGTGCCCTAGTTGGGCACCACCCTTGATGAACACAGTAGAAGGTAGGGCTCACGCACATCTTCACTTGTTATGTAAATAAACTGACAGTGTTGTATTCATTGTAGTTTTGTGAGGTTAGAATCATAGCACGCATTAACCAAACGCTGCAGCAACTTTAAAGAAGCTAATCACTTGAATAACTGGTTACCATTCGCCTTATCATTTGCAGCGGCGATATTAGTGAGGCAAAAGTCTGCGAAGTATGCAGCTCGAATCCTGAAGACCGTCTTACTTTTTATTTGGTTTTATTAATCACCAATTTAAAATAAACAAGAATTCCTTCAGCTATTGACAATATATAATTTATGATAAAATAATGTCTTTCATTTTAGAAGTATCTCAAATAGGAAAATAAACTGTAGTACTTAACAACGGAATGTTATTCCGTCAAAAGCGGGGATATTGTTTGGCGCTGCTTGGGGAAAAGCTGCAAAGCATCCATACGAATAAATAGCAAAAACAATTCTATATATATATTGCAAATGATTCATTCGGGGGCCACACCCAGTTACTATAAGGGCCGAGTCACCAACGCTATCTTCCGAGGGCCACCAAAGATCCCTCACTACTAATCCGGAACCAATGGTTGATTCACCAATTACTCCCATACCTGATAAAGCTACTCACGAACAGCAGCTAACACATCGCCAGTTGTAGTACAACACGTGCAGTGTACATATCCTACGACCTCAGAGCTGTTGGCAGAGAACAACGCTCTCAAGGACCAGTTATCAGACCTCCGACAAAACACGCTAGCTATCTTGGACCATTCAATAAAGTCGGACAAACGACTACTTGAATATACGGAAAATGTATTTCTACCGTCACCTTTAGTGAAACCCTTGACAAATAGATTCACAAATAAAGCCCGTGCTTCTAGTGACAAATCGGTCCAGTTTAACGATGAAAGATTAAGCCCCACCATCAACGATTTCTGAGTGCAATGAACATCCGACGTAGGGAAGTACTAGCTCTTAGAAATTAAATACAAATGTACTATAGCCGACAATGGTTGTCTGCAAAGGACGGTCTATGAATTACAATCTAAAATATTAAAGCTTGAAGACAAGAGCTGTAGTTTACAAAAAAGTATGACATTTTAAAATAAAAAGCTAAAAACATGACTTGTACGATAAGAGGCTTTAAAGAAGACATAAAAGTAAATAATAATCAAATTGCTGAGATGGAAGAAGATCTCATTAAACAATATGGAAGTATACAAGATCTTAGGCATTCAAACAAAACTGAACACGCAAACTTATTGGAGTTCCGTACAAAATACCATAAAGACAAATTTAGGTGTTTATCGGAACGTCTGCTAGAAGAAGTTCACTGTCGAGACAGAGAAATAAAAATACTCAAAAATAAAACCGAAAGCCTCCAAAACGTTTCGAAGAAATCGTCACAATTAAACACAAGTCTCAATCACCCCAAGCACAACATTCCAGCAACAACTGCACTCACTCGATACAATAGTTTTGAAACTCTCCAAAATATTAATTCTGAGGAAACAGCGTTCCATATAATTTGCTAAAAAATGTGAAATTGACTTTGGTCGAGGAAGATGTTTGGCTTCTATGTTTATTCATAATGACGGGTGGTGTAAATCTATACGAACCAACGGTGAGTCTTCACACTCTACTATTACAGGTGACGGTAAATTAGTTAGTACTATATCCAAGGTACGATAATCATGATTACATATGTTATTAAATGAGGTTAGAGACCACATTGACATAAAGTTAGCCAAGTTAGTGTAATTAATACATGAGTCAGTAAGCAAATTATAGTTAGTACCATTCATGTTAGGTAAATTAAAATCACCTATAATTAATGAGTGACATTTGGGCAAGGTAGTTACATACAGTGATATCGTGTCATAGAAGTCAAGATATACAGGAACGGTAGTAGAGGGAGGAAAGTAAACACAAATTACACAAAACATAAATGAACTTAAGGATACTTTGACACACAGACATTCGTAATTGAGGTTAGTACCGGGGTGAATAGCGGACTTCTCACACTATCAATGCCGCTCCTCTCGGCCACTAACACACCTCCGCCCGCAACTTCCCTGCCACTCCACTATCTCTATCACAGCAGTACACCGAGTAGCCATCACCAAAATCTTCACTGTCAAAAATACTTAAATTTAGACCAGTTTCAGTTAAACATATCAAATCAAAGTAACAATCAGCAACTGCTAAATTAAAATCGTGTAATTTTGTGCGCAGACCTCGCACATTCTGATAATATGTACACAGTGACCGCTGCTCTGAACCATACCTGTTATTATCTACAATTAGCATTTTTTAGAGAGTTATTTAATGTTTTTGATGTCTTCCATACTGTTTAACACAAGCACATCACTATTGTCGTCCTTCCGCAGCAGAATCTTTCCGTTACTTGTTGTAACGGGTCCACCAAATTGATAGGCAAATTAATTAATAAATAATAGATTACTATATAAAAGAAAAGAAATATATTTAATTAAAATAAATGGAGGAGTTTTAAATCATATTAGAGAATTGTTATGTGGAAAATAACTGTGGGGCAGACGAGAGGCTCCAGCAATAAATCACTGTAAACAAATCCTTTGTTCAACACAGGATGGGTGGGACGAATTCCAAGAAGTATCAAAACACATGGGAATATCTAAGACTAAACAGTCAGCAAGTTACGACGTAGGAGCGTGAGACAAGCATCAACTTGTCAGTTAGTTATTTTCCATTAAATCCCCTCCAGGTCACAAGTGGCTGATGTGCAGTAGAAGAACTCAGATGACGAGTTCTGAAACGAACCAATCAGAACGGGACATATCATTCCAAATTTGCCCGTAGGCCGCAGCAGCTGTCAACACAGCTACAGCGTGATATACCCAGAAGGGTCATAGTCGCGTACCCAAAAGAAAAAAGGCGGGAATCCGACTTCAACGGTGAAGAGACGTTTCTCACCCCATTACAAGTCAGATCATAGAACGTGAAGGATGTCATCATCCATCGACATCCCGCGATTTCGGGCATGTAAATTTTTTATTCGATGAATTTATTAAAATTCAAAGGTAGTTTTGTTTTTTAAAATCATTTTTAATAAAGATAAACAAATAGTGCTTTACGATTTAATATCAGATTAAAATATGTGTATTAAGAACACGATACAGTCTATTAAACCACGCGGTTGAACTTCAAGACCACAAGGACACTCAGCTAAGTTTTACTGATAATTTAAGTTATAATCTAGAAATCAATTATCAACTTTTTAAATAATATTGTTCTGATTGTCATTTTTAATATATTGAAATTGAATTTTTATTGTAATGCAAATACTAATTGAGTAACGTAATGATTTTGAATAATGTACAATAAATTAAATTTTGTAAAGTAATTTTTGTTTCATTATACTACGTTTTCTCACCGAATTACCCGTATATTGACCCTGAGATCAATTTAAGAGAAATCATGCAATAATTTAATGACTTTCATTAAATTAAATAAATAATTTTAATAAAAGCAACAACCTCTTTAAAGGTAAAAGGTTATAAATTGTCACCCAATAACGTGGGACAAAAAAAGAAAGAAATAAATTAAAGAATTCTGATTTATTGAATATCATTATTTTAATTTAATCAATAAATTAAAATAAATAAAATAAATAATGTAACAAAAGGCACAACGTTACAGAATGGCGCTAGAACGTGAGGCGTCAAAAGTTTACAAAG
>JAQJVL010009502.1:0-15826 GCA_035578905.1 Stictocephala bisonia
CAAGACTTGTAAAAAATCAATAAAAGAAGAATTCAATAGTTTTACAAAGCATTTATAACCAAAAAGTCTCTATCTTTAAAAATATATTTTTTTAAATTTTAGTTCAGTAAAATAAGGCTTAAAGGAAGTCAACCAACAACACCTCGGCCTTGAAGTAGGCAATAGAATGAATATTCTGGCTTATGCAGATGATGTAGTTCTCATGGCAGAAAGTGAAAATGATCTAAAAGAATTAATAAAAACCCTCATTAGAGAAGCCAAAAAAATAGGACTACTAATAAATACAGAAAAAACTAAATATTTAGTTGTTGGAAGAAACACAGCTCAAGTCCAAAATTCTTTAGTTGTTGGAACGTACTCCTTTAAAAAATGCACAGAATTTAAGTATCTAGGGGTAATCATTAATGAAAATAATACAGAGGAAACAGAAATTAATTCAAGAATCCTCAGTGGCAATAGGTGTTACTGGTCCCTTCAAAACCTCCTAAAAAGTACAATACTCTCTAAGAAAACAAAACTAAGAATATATAAAACAATGATACTTCCTGTTGTTATGTACGGATCGGAAACTTGGGTACTGTCCAAACAAACGGTAAGGAAATTAATAACCTTTGAAAACAAAGTTCTAAGGAGGATTTTTGGACCCATATTAGAAAATAGTACGTGGAGGATAAGAAAAAACCGAGAATTACGAGAACTCTATACAGAACCAGACATAATTGCAACAATTAAAAGTCAAAGACTAAGATGGGCAGGCCATGTTCACAGAAGAAACAGGAACTCCAATTTAAGAGCAGCTTTGGAAGATATACCAAGAGGAAGAAGACCTTTAGGACGACCAAGACTTCGCTGGTGGGACCAAGTCCAAAAAGACATGAGACACATAAGAGCTACAGAGGACATGATGGATGACCGACAAAGATGGCGTCAAGCTGTTGGTGAGGCCAAAAACCAACTTGGGTTTGAGTGGCCAGCTAGGTAAGGTAAGGTAAATAAAGGCAGCATCTGCGCCCGCGCAATTCAGTTTCTAGCTTCCCAGCGTTGGGGTTTAGAGCCATCTCAAGTAGTATAAATAATTGCTGTCCTTATCCGGGACAGATCCCGGATACTACAATCCAGCTGTTATAGGTTATAATACAAACAGGTGGATTGTGGAACAGTGCTGTCACCATCCACATACTTAGTCATTTGAGAAACAACACAGTCATGTCCAGGATATGAGGTGTTTCTCAAAGGAATGAATATTTGAACAGCTGATATCTCATGGATATTCAGTGGAGATGATGTGTTTTAACGTAATTTGATGTGCCTTCCCTTGACCAACAAATTTGTATGCTTAACTCAATTTCATAAAAATCTATATGAGGAATTTCTCAAATGACGGATTCAAATGCTGATACAGACCAAATTACAAAGCATCCAGGAAGATGGTGCCCCAAGTACTTCTACTAACTATTGCAAGATGGCCAAAAGTAAGCTTTTTTAAGAAGAACTACAATTTATATACATCTTAATGTATTAGGAGAGATACAGAATCAGCAAACTCTTAAGAAGACAAGTCCAGTAACACCACAGTAGTAAACAGATCACACAATTTTTCAATTGCACTGGATTTTTGGTGTCCTTTCTCTCTTAATATACTAATACCATTGATTTTATACACAAATAGATTTCCCATCCAATGTTAAATTTTGAGTTTCAAAACATCAGCTGTTTTTGTGGACCATTGAGGAGCGCTAGTGTAGTCCCATGTAAATTTAATGCAGTTTAAACCAGTTGCGGGCCTCACTAACCAACAAAATTACTGGCACAAATATTCTTATTAGGTGGAATATCTATTGTAGGTGTATATAATTAAGGATACAATAGCTTAGTGCCCTTTAACCTAACCTAAAATTTATATGACCTACTAATTGCCTCTCAGCACATCTGTGCTACCTTCACTTGTAGGTCATAACTACAACTGGCTTTGGTCCTACAACAATCATGAGGCACTGTCAATAAAGCTATCCTAAAACCCTTTAGATTGAATGGGTAAGCAAATAAACTGAGCAAATTTGATTTTGAAAGTTTAGAATAACTTAATACCTAATACCAATATGATATTGCTATTTTCCATGATGGCTAGAACACCTAATATTTTTTAGTAGTGTATATTATTGAATATTTTAGTACAGTGGAAATATTTTTAATTCATATTTATAAGGGTCATTATAGAGATTTACAAAATTAAATTAGGAATAGGCTTAGTCAAAAAACTTTCACATAAAGTTTTCAGAGGAAATTGACTATTTTTTCTTTATTTACCAATATTAGATTTTAGACTATTCATACAGAAACAAAAAGAACTTTGTGCAGTGAAAATACACAATATTATATTTTGATAGAGCTTCAACAATGTTCTTGAACTATAAAGCCACAAAACATTAATCAAAATTACAGATAAAAATTTCAACTTGCACTGAATATTTTTATTTATATATGCAAATAAAGTTATACATGAAATTGAAATATAAATGTTATGTATATTTTATGTATACATTTCTTAAATTATGGTCTCTCTTTAGTAACAAATAAAATCACTTAAGAAAACCAGTTTTTGAGCAATAAGTATTTAAATATTTAATTAAAACATAATATAAACTCTTATAATACTACACTAACATAAATATTTATATTTTTGACTAACCATGGCTCCAGGTGTGATGTTAGTTCCTGTTGGCAGTTGGTCCGGGGACATGACCTGAAATGTGAAACGAAGACCATTCCAGGGTCCTGGTACACTGGCTCTGCGAGGTCGTACCTCTCCGTTCCAATCTACCCAGAAGTTTGGTTTTCCATGAGCACCATATCCACGAGAATAACTGCATAAGAGAGCTATTAATAGTTGAACATTTTCATGTAAATGTGTTCTAATTAAAATGCTTTCAGGAATTCACAAGGTTAGTAGAGTACAAAGTTAACACATCTGGCCTTTTTCGTGGTTCAGCTAGCCGAGTGACCCACTGACCAGAACATCTTGCTGGCTGCTTGTTGCTGTTATTTCTGCATTCTTTCAACTTTTTGTATGTACTAACTATTGTTTTGCATTGCTTTAAGGAACATTATTAAATAAGCATATCTTTTGAATGTTTTATTGTGTTTATTGTAAGCCTAAATTATTATTTTCCATGTATATTTTTAGTAAGACAATACAAACAAAAAGCAGATGAAGTAAACAAAAAAAAAATGATAAAACAATGAAGAAACTGTTTAAGTTAACAATGTTTTTCATTTTTTTCTCTTGTTTTCAACTTTCTGAATAGTTCTGTCTACTTTTTATATGTTTTATATTAATTGTTCTTGTTTTTAAAAGATTTTATCAATTCTTTTGGAAAGTCAGGAAGATTTTTTGACACTATTATCATCTTATAGTCGCCCCACGGAATAAATTGTATTTTCAAACCATAGAATAATGTATAGAAATTTACATTAATTTATAAAATCGTAGAATAAGTCCTGAAAATTAGTTAAATTTTATACACTTAAACAGCTATTATAGGAAAACTGTAATAGATAGACACGAAATTTAACTTTGAAAGTCATTGAGAATCTTATATTTTAAAAATATGACTTTAATTGTCCAGTCTGAAGAACGTATAATGTAAAAAATGTGATTGACTCCATGCAGTGAAATTTGTAATTTTGACTTCTAAGCCCTATTGTAAGGTAACCACAATTCGTACAAGATTTCTGGTTGATTCATTGATTGATTTGGTTAGTAACAAAATTTTTTTGCAGTGGTAAAATTTATCTGACCAAAAAATAAAAAATTCTACTCAAAAATAACATGTACAGATTTTTTTGATGAATTAAAATTAAATTTTCATATAAACATTTATATAAATTATTGCTTGCAATCCCAATGTAATATCTTTGTACCATTGGTTGTTGGTTATATAATTGGTTATAACCAATTATACCATTGTATAATTGGTCGGTAGCGTAGTTGGTTCAATCCCAGCTTCATGTGCTAAAGGTTCTCAGTTCGATCCTAATCAGAGTCATAATACATTTTGAGAAGGATCAGCTGATAACCACCTGCTGTTCATTTGTCATTGGGCTATTAATTAATGACACTTTCTAAGGAATAGTCGGCCTTAGTTTGTAACAATGACTACATTCGCTCATATACACTCATCACATTCATTCGAAATCCATATTCGCCCATATCTTGACGATCGGCGTCTTATGAATAAATAAATAAAAAAATAAATTATAACCTCCGTTCTTCCCTCTGAAAAACGATATGGTATTTGTGTATCAAAATTAGATTTAGGGGTTGGAATGAAACTAGTTTCTGTTCTTATGAGAAAATGTGGACTCACAACCCATACTTAACAAAAATTTGCAAATTTTAATCTTTTCCTTGGGGGATAGTAGATCTACTTAAAGTCCAAATTTCAAGTTTCTTGCACTTGTAGGAGTACCTTGGAATTTGTATATCTTAACAGTAAGCGAGTCAGTGAGTTACACACAGTGCATGGAGCAGAAGAAACTCACCAGGTCACCAGACAGTAGGGGGTGTTGTAGGGTATTTTGTCAACCTTATACTCTAATAATCTTGAAAAATACTAACCAGGAGCTGGTTTAGATTCATCATTTTCCATAATGAAATTGAATACTGAAAATTTAAATCACATTTATAGGGTTTCCAATTTCCAAACAAATGTGGTGAATGCAAAAGTCTCGCATTATTGTAAAATTTCCTTCACACAGCTTCCAGCTCCTCTTGGTTGAATGCAGTTTGGTTTAAAACATTCAACCAAGGAGGATTAGACATGAAACAAGGAGGGCAAGTTCTTACCAGTTAAAACCTAGTTACAAATTTATACCACTGTTTTTCTTCTCAGCACTCAACGTTCACATTTTCATTATACTTCATTAACCCTACAACTGGCCAGTATTCCTACCTGGACTGGCCACCCTTTTTGGCAAAATGTAGGCGTATGAATAAACATCTCTAAAATCTATAAATGTTGTCCAAATTTTATAATTTTTATGTCATTTTACTTAGAAAATGTCACTTATTATTGTAAAACATAAGAAATGTGTAAATAAATATTTTAAAAATATTATATACATACATAAATTTTGTGTATAAAAAAACTAAAAATATTTTCAGATATTCCGTCCTACAGACAAAATCTTTTTGGGTAAACAAAAAATCCAAAATATACAAAATGTTCCAAATGTTATACTTATTCCAAAAATATATAGTTTTATTACCCTTTTTTTAGTTTTGAGTGTTGTAACACTTGTTTTCTCTATTATCGCGCCCTGTATGTACTACCTATTCTGACTAATAGATTTACTGTAGCAATAGTTAGTGCTGTACTAAAACAAATAAGAAACACAATTTGTGGTGAAAAATTGAAAATTAGTAATAAAAATCACATGCAATATGAATATTATAAAATTTCTTACCTTATATACATATATACATTATATACAACATCATTTATGGAAGTTCATGAATTAGTTCACGTATGTCACTCGACCGATCTCTATAATTATCACCAGCACTCATTTTATACACATATCACATTACACAATCAATAAAATACGACTATTTACAATAATACACCAATATAAAACATTTCTTGTCAAACAAAAACAAACACAAGCGTCACAAAGCTAAACAACACTAGCTTTCATTATTCAGTCAGCTGCTGCAGTTGTCGTAACATACTTGTCAAAGAGAATCAAAATAAAATTATTAAAAAGTTGTTATAAACTAACAAATTATATATTATTATATGAAAGATAAAGTATTCTTCTTTCTATAAATATCAATATTAACACCACCACAACTATTTTATATGTTTAAAATATCGAAATAATGACGACTGTCTTTGTCGCCAGATATCGGGCGTTGCCAGTAGTACGGCAGGCGTTGGCGCCCGATATCGGGCGTTGGCCAGTTGTAGGGTTAAACTAAGAAACTCTAAATTGTTATGTAATTAAATAATATGAAGAATAAAAATAAATGTTGTATGTAGTTTAACTCCACTAACTTTTCACTAAGCTCAGAAAGGTCTTGGTTGAAGGAATAGCAGTAGCCCAAGTCAGTTCTCTGGACCTCAAATAAATCACAGCAATCATGGTAGTTCTCCCTCCACCAACACAGACCGGTGAACACCTCTTTACAAGGCCGTTGAACCTAATATCAATCATAACATGTAAGCATGACGACACAATTTAACACATCAGGTATGATAATGTATTTGCCATTGTTAGCTTGTTTAGGTGAGTACTTGCAGAGTTCTCATTAGAGTTAGAATTAATGGTAGATCTGAGGGTCTTTTCTAACATGTCCCCCACATGCTCAATTACGAGGGCCGTTTTTTTTTCAACCTCCGGTGGGCCATAAATAAAAGACAAGTGAATAGAACAAAATTATTTTATTACCAAAATGTATGTACACTTATGCTTATTTCTCAACATAATCACCCTGAAGATTGAGGCATTTGTCATACCTGTGGACAAGCTTTCCAATACCCTCTTCATAAAATGTTGCCGCCAGTGAATTTAAATGAGTTTTGACCGTGTCTTGAAGTTCCTCAGTAGTCGGAAAGTGCTGACCTCCAAGCCATTTCTTCAGTTCAGGAAAAAGATGGAAGTCGCTCGGTGCTAGGTCGGGACTGTAAGGTGGGTGGTCCAAAATTTCCCACTTAAATGTTTCAAGAAGTTGTTGGGTTACACCTGCAGTGTGAGGGCGGGCGTTGTCATGCAACAGAACAATTCCTGATGTCAGCATACCTCTTCTTATGTTCTGAATGGCTCGCCGCAAATGTTGTAAAGTTTGGCAATAAACAGCTGCATTAATTGTGGTCCCAGGCTGCATGAACTCCACAAGCAACGGACCTTTTTGGTCCCAAAAGACCGTAGCCATAACTTTTCGGTTGCTGAAAGTTTGCTTGAATTTTTTGGGTTTATTCGGTGAATTTGTGTGCATCCATTGTTGAGATTGTTGCTTTGTTTCGGGTGTGGCATGAAGAATCCAGGTCTCATCTCCGGTTACAATTGATTTTAAAAAATCTACTCCTTCATTGTGATAACGTTCAAGGAATGTCAAAGCTGAAGCCATTCGGCGAGTTTTGTGGGTGTCACTCAACATCTTTGGCACCCAGCGAGCACAAATCTTTTTGTAGCCTAAATGTTCAGAAACAATAGAGTACAGAGAAGATCTCGACACTTCTGGAAATTCCAAAGACAAAGCACTTATTGTGAATCTACGGTTTCCTTTAACCACTTTGTCAACTCGTTCAACAAGATCGTCTGTAGCGACAGACTTGCGTCCTTGACCTCCTTCATCATGCACGTCGGTTCGGCCAGTTTTAAACTTACGGCACCATTCCCGCACAACACCTTCACTCATAATGTTTTCTCCGTAAACATGGCACATTCTCCGATGGATTTCTGCTGCACTATTCCCTTCTGATTGCAAGAAACGAATAACACTTCTCAACTCGCATTTGGCGGGAGAATCAATAGACGCGGCCATGTTTACCCAACTGCAGCTAAGCGCAAACTGGCTACTTGAACTCGGGAGTGACAAAAGTTGTAGTGGGGAAGATGCGCGATCGACTGCTGCGCACAGGGCCGGTCTGTGACCTTTCTAGCCATCATGGCGTGCGATCGGAGGTTGAAAAAAAAACGGCCCTCGTAATTTTCTATAGCCACCAAGATCGAGAAACATTATATCCTAACCTAACCAAGCTGATCACGGTTGCTACTCAAACTGATCACGGGTGCTACCAAAGTTCATCACGTATACTAAACTGACCACGGTTGCTACCCTAACTGATCACGGTTGCTACCTAAGCTGATCATGTACACTTATCTCAAATACTTTACTGCCTGTATTAATACTGATTAGTCACGTTCTGTAATACTGAATGAAAATCAGCACATGGTGGCTAAAGAAAATAAATTGAAAACGCGGGGACATGTTAGAAAAGATCCATTTTGCAAAGACCTCCAGCTAAATTAGTCTAAAGATAACTGTTCTAAAGACTTTGTAGATCTGTGCACTCCAGACCCTTTGTCACTTGGTTTAGTTGTTAGCAACGGTTACTTAGCAGTTATGAATAGTTAAGTAGTCAAAATATTAGTTGTTAATAGTGCAAATTAAACTGTTACATATATTGCGTTAATAATATCATTAAAGTCTGGTTCAATCTGGGATAAGAGCACAGTAGGAATAGTAGTATCTGCATTGCCACAAACCAACAAATTTCCTTCTGTATATTCATGTCAAAGATAAACAAAGAAATCTCCAAATATTGATTTCCAGAAAACTTAGCACATAAAAAAGAAGCTGTGAAGTGCACTCAAGAGGGAGCATACAACAAAATTAATAAAATCTGTAGCCTCTAAAGTTTTGAAACTATCAAAAAGAGTCCACGGGAGGGAGTATAAGTTAATAATATACGAAACAACAGTAACGATATCATAACCTCTAAACGTACTTCTTACAGTGGTAGGTATAGCATTTGTGATATAAAATCTGTGTCCACATTTCTTAGAATATTTGTCAATTAGTTTACAAGATGGTTAATTGAGCTGACATGAAGAATGAAAAAAAAAACCTGCAGGCAAATTTAGTGAGTTCTTTTTAGAACTAAAAGTAGCCTTCACTTTTACTGGGACAACTGTTAAAATGATAGTTCTGAGTAACCAAAACAATCATGAATTGTAATTATAATTTTACGATATTTGTTTACAGTCGCTAGAATATTTAACCAAGTAACAAGTAAGGGTCTAATGTTAGTTTGTTGTAAATTTTAGTTGGGTGGGAGAGTAGGTTTATTGTGACTTGCTAGTGTGTTGCCAGCTTACGACATAAATTGCATATTTGCTGATGGACTGTTGTCCCTCGTCCTTATGGTGATGTAAAATCCCCATACCAATCAAGATCTGGTGCTAGGGCTATTTCCAATTCAACAATGGGGTGAAAATTACTTTAAATTATAATACATATTTTAAGGTTTATTTAATTTGGCGTGTAAAATTGTTCTGGATATGTATGCTTTAGTCATTTACTTATAATATTTTTTAAATGAAAATTTTATGTTTTACTCAGAAATTAATCGTAAAACCTAATGTGCTAATTCTTTTCAACATTCTACGTATCAATTGCTACTTCTGTTGCATATATTGTAATCATATAAGAATAGGATTGAAATCAGAACCGGAAAATTATGTTGATTAAAAACCATCAATATCAATCAGCAAGAACCTCCAAAATTCACTTAATACAGTATTTTTTATTTTAACAATGTTTTTGGTATTTATGTATACTATGTGTAAAATTTAAGAAAAAAAATGGAAGCACTTTTTTTATTTCTGATTTATTTTAAAATGATGTTAAGGGGTTAATCACGTCTAAGAGCAAACAAGTAGCCACCATCAATGTATATAGTAATCATAGATGTACATACAGTTTACTATACACTGTAAACTGATTTTTCTTGATTTTGGTGCCCCTTCAAAAATCTAATATGTGCGGATGCAAATGTCACATCCTTTTTAGGCTACCCTTAGAGTTACACATTGTCATACTCCTCCAAAAATGCTCTTCCTTCCCATATAATGAACACGTTGATTGATTGTGAAAATTATATTTTTCTGATTTTTAAAACGGTGGGCAAATCATACCCTAATTATCCATATCTCTAAACATGCATGATGATTATATTTTTTTTCTGTTGACAGTTTCTGACAGCCTGTTCTGACATGATCCAGCACATCCACATATTAAGTCACATTCTGATATTTGCTGGTCATGCTCAGACCAGCACAACAGTCCAGTAATAAATTGGTAAAACTCATTGTAAACTTCAAAAGAGACCCAAACAGTTTTAGGTTAGGTCTGCAAAGAAGCATTCTTCCAAAGAGCTGTCTTGCTTGTCATACATTATTTGCTGTACAAATATAATCATTATATAAATGTTAAATGAAAAACTCCAAATTTCCTAAAACTCACATTCCTTGATTAACTTACTTCAAGGTTCAACAATAACATTTATATTGATGGGTGACAAATTTAACCCTAGATGTGGGATCATGATATGGGAAGTGTATTACAAATGTTACCTCTATCCAGAATCATGAAGCGCTCAAATTTTTCACAAATAATTTACAAAAATATTTACACATATTTCATAGTAAAAAACTTATTTAGTCAATATAATTTCCTACAAAATGGATATAATTTAATTATTTGTTGCTTTACTTGTAAGTCAAAATTATATAAAACTCTAACACTTCAAAATTTTCAACTTATTTATTTTCAAATCAAACTATTACCAACAGGACATTTATTTGTTTAGTAATAATTATTTAGAATTCACATAGTTATTAGTATTTAGCGCCTAATTATGCACATTTTGGCTATCTCGGAATCAAAAATATTTTCTACCAGCGAAAAGGGCTGCAAGTTACAAAAACAAAATATTTTTCACTCTACTTAGGATTTCCATTATTTTCAAACTCGTTATCCAACTTTAAATAATATTATGTAAAATGAAATGAAAAATGGCTTTATTGACAACAAAGTGTACAAATGGCAAGGTTGGGACTAATAAGTCCTCTCTTACACCTAACCAACAATAACAATAACAAAAATCATGTCAAAACATAATAAAACGAATAAACTAACTCTACTTAGCACATTCACTAGTAAAATAAAATTAATATATTTTTTAATTTATTTTTTAAATAACAGAAACCTTCTAATAAGTATATAAAAATAAACAAAACTGAAAACTTAGGAAAATGTTAATTAATCTAGTAATAACAGTCATTCATCAACATTCATACATTGCCATAAACATACTCCCCGACTCGTGAAACAATCAATCCTGCGAGGCCAGCAGCAGGCCTCTAACACAGGCCTGGAACCGAAAAGTATGTTTCTTAAGAAGAAAAACGATACGCAGTTTTATAATATGGGTACTTTTAATCATTTTTTTTTTTTTAATTTACAAGAAAGTTTTACAGCTCTCTGATACAGGCTGCATGGATGGCGCTTTCACATTGCACGGATCTAGACTAAATGCCTTTTTGAGAAATAATTATTTATTTGACAGAAAAAAAAACACTCATTAGTATAAGTTAGCATTTAATATAATCTTAATTAGAATTCGAGGATGGTATTTTGTGAAAACAGTCTACATTAGCAAAAAAACTAGTCACCACTCATTTTCATGTTGCCACCACTTACTCATACATTCTTTGAACAGTGTTGTAGTTGTAAAAAGAGTAAAAAAATAATTAAGATAAAAAAATAAAAATGCAACATTTATGATAAATTAATCGATACTTGCTTTCTGTAGCAGCTTTGCAATGTCCATTTGTCCAAACTCACTAGAAGAGATGTTTGATGCAGATAGAATGTCCATAAAGTCAAAGTCACCGAATGTCATGTCCGCCAGCGCCCTCAGCAACACCATGACACTATGTAGAGAGACATTCTTCTCTCCTGGAATATCCCTGAACAAATAAGTATGAATGATGTTAAGGAATCCATGTATGAGAGGATATGAGTGCTGAGTTCATTACAAAATACAATATTATTCCTTAAATAATCACTCTAAAATATTATAAATACAATATTAATATAAAATAAGCATAAATAATCACATATAGCAAGTTGTTTCTATATTGCCTGCATTTATTGGGGCTAGTAATTCATCAAAAAAACTAATACAATTAACTTAATTTTACTTAATTTGTTTAACTGTTAAGAAAATAATTTTGTCCAAAGAACTTACTCTAATTAATAATTAGCTGTGCTATATTTATTATGAAATAAATCAAATTAGCCTTTATTACAATCTTCTAGACACCTTAACTCTTACGTTAGCAACATTCATTATTTACACATTATTTCAACTCTTTATTAAAAATTTTCATCAAGATGGAGAATTTTCAAGGGATTTTGCAGACATTTGAAGTTAATGCAACTAGAGGGATCTTATTCCATCATCAGGTGAAGAAGCAAACCTAACATTCATTGCTATTCAAATTTGCTTTGCACTTTCATACATTTTGGTATCAGACCCCATATTTGGTCTGTATAGACAGTCATAACTGTCATAGGTGGATGAACTTTCTTCATAAGGAAAAGACCTTGTTGAGATGTTCTAACACAAATGTGGGAAGATGCTACTGGAAATATAAGTTGGGAAATGGTAAACAATCACTCTTGAGATTGCAGACTTGAAAAATCCAAACTATGGATCATGTGGTCAGTGAATACCCATTGCGCTATTTTCTGGAGGGAAGGGTGATTGGATGATCTTTATTCAATTGCAAAACTTTGAAATAGTGATAGGAAATCAACATTTTAAAACTGTGGAATAAGTACTTTGTACTGTAGAATTTATTCCTGAACTTTTAAAAAATCTTTAACTCAGTCTTTCCTCTTTTTTCCTTTTTTGGCATGACTGGGGATAAAAAAAACAATTTGATGTAATAACTGTAAGCAAGGGATAAAAACTCATAACAGTGTAAACTTACTCTTGAGTCAGGTTACGAGCACGGAGCCAATCAACACGACTGCTGTCACAGATGGTCAAGGAGGGAAAAGGGAAATTTGCACAGTCGTTACGAGTGGTTACTACAGTGGTGGTGACAGTCGGGTGACGGTAGGCCAGCCACGAGTTGTAGCCTGTGATTGCTGTGGCAAGCCCAGCACATAGCACCACTATTCCCCACAATACTCTGGGCATAATTAGTTTCATTTACTGAACCTTAATACTAAAGAATTTACATTTTTATTGAACAAGAACTATAATTTAAAAAATACACAAAATTGTAAATTTATAGATCAAAATAAAAATGTTAGACATAATGACCATATCTCACAGTTATAAGAAATATTATAGAACTAAACATTTTATGTTTAATTTTACTGATCTTTGACAAAAACTACATAATGAAATATTTAGATAGTAAAAAAGTTCATGAATTTTTTAAAAAGTTTAAACTGAAAAGTTAAATCAGCCAAAACTATACAATTTTAAAAATGTTTAGAAATTGTCGAACTATTCATAATCTTGTCCACTAAAACTGACCAAATTTTAATCAAACAACTTTTGTTCAAATTATAGAGGGTATGATTTGTACAGGTTTCCGATTATAAAGATAATGTTCAACTGAATTCAAATTTCAGAGGTTTACAAATCTTTACTTAGTAATGTACAGAAAAATATTATTTGTATATGTTATAAAAAAGACCCTACATAACATTTAGACTACGTTCATTAAAAAGTAACTTGTAAAGTCCAACACCTAATTTTACTCTAGTTAGCCATTCAAAAGGGTACTATTACGTTACAAAGTTGCAATGGTTACTGTAATCGTTACTTAGAAGTAATTGTTATTCCCAAGTCTGAATCTAAATGATCACACCTGTAAATCAGGCACTCGCCATGTAGTGTAAGACTGCCATTAATGCATTGTATCTTAGATTACTTGAGGAATAATAACATTAACCTGGCAGTGCACAAGTAAGATATTGTTACACCGGTGCACGCTAGTGGACTGAGAGTCCGCTACTAAAAATCATTGGAGTGGCCTCGCGAGTAACGCGTGTGGACTGTGAGTTTGCTAATACATTGTCTAGCAGCCCCATTTCCAGTGTACGAACATGTTTATACTCGAACATTGACGCCATTAAATGGTGTTCATTTTTATACTGGACTAATTAATGTATTTATTAAGGGTATGGTATAAGGCACTAGGTACCACAGCCATTAGAAATAATTAGTTTTTATTTAATATTGATTATTTGGAAATGTGAACTCTCAGTCCGCGATGCGTGCAAGTTATAATATGCGTTGATAGAGTAATATTGATACCTTTCACAAAGGAACCGGTTTTGACTTGCAATATGAGGTAGTCCATGAAGAGACAAGTTATGTAAAAGGTCCTGCAGGAACTCTTCACACAGAGATTTCTGACGGATGATGTGTTTGCTGCGTAGAGCTGGTCTGCTGCGCAGGGGACCTAGTTGGTGTAGCCCAGGAATTTGCTTGTTCGAAGAATACCTTGTATTGAAATAAATTAAAATATAACCCATTAAAATATACTTTTATAAGAATATTGCTTTGTGTTCAAAGTTTGGTTAGCAATCAGGTGTTATGAAACGTTAGTTTCAGATGAAAGAAATTATTGTAATATTCTGAGTCAATAAAGAACAATAAGGCAATATTTATATCAACAATTTTAAGTAATTGTACTTGTATTTAAAGGGTTCTTATTATATGCAGATAGTTTTTACATAAAAGCTCCTTTCCTCATACATTTATCTAAAAATCCTGCCTATTCAGTATCTTTTTGTTTACGAGATCCTGATATTACTTTTTGTTGAGGGCGGCAACTTAAAAAATATTAATTTATACTACAAGATTTGTCCTCAATCAAAATTATAGACTACTCAAAGCAAACATAGTTATTTATAAGCATTTTCTACACATAAGCATCATTCCTACATACATTTTAACTATGTAACACCCAAATAATTTGAGTGTTTTCTTTTTGATATAAAAACACATGTAATTTGAAATCATTACGTAAAAAAGTGATCAGGTTATTATTATATCAATAGTACTATCTCTTAGAATCGTCTTGTCTTATGAAGCCATAAAATATGTTTGATATGCCTTTTGTTGCTTATCTTTTACAATCCCCCGTTGAAACTTCTATAAGGCGTTTGTAGCAGCATAAAATATGCTCTACCTCCATATCAAGGGTTAATATTTAGTTATTAGTGTATTAACACTTCCCAGTGAAAGGGTTTAGCAAATTCATTTAAATTCTACCTCAAGTAAAAGATGCGCGAGAGGAAAGACTGTACTTACCAGGCGAGCATTATTTCTCTCGAAGTGTGAAGTTCCTGTTTGATTGGCCACTCCATGGTATAACGATATGCAGGATGTCAAAGTTGAGAGTCTAGTTACCTGAAGAGGGCGATGTGACAGCTCCAATCCAATTACAACACAATGAGTACTCTAAAAAAGTGAAATCTTTCTGAAGTGAAGATTGCATTCTTTGTATGGATTGTGTGGAAGTGGATATAGTACAAATAAAATCTGAAAAAAGGAAATTATAGTTTCAAAATATATTTCGTTTGTTATACAACAATCAAACAGCCAAAATAGCCATTACATATTTTCATTGTGACTTTTTTTGTTTTATCAAAACAAAATAATTAACCAGTTGTGTTTTTTGTGTTTTTAACACCATAATGTACTAACTGAGACCACAGAGTAAAAAGAAACAGAGGGCACTTTCTTTTTATGCTGCAGCAAATGCCTCAGTGGCAATTATAAATAGATTACAACTAATTTTCATTTTTATAAATCTGTAGTTATAATTACAATGTTACCCTTCAGGTTTTGGAGCAAATAAGCACACACTGACAAGGTGCTGGCCCTACCATCCTCAAGAAGAAATGGAGATCTAACCACTTGACACACTCATCCAACGCACTATTAAAAGCGAACTCTGTTTCTTTTTTCCCTGTTCTGGTAAACAATTAGTTGATATCAATATTAATTAACATTTAACATCAATTAGTATGTTTTATATTTATATACAATAATTTGTTGTATATAAAATATTGTTATATTTAAATCTGTTTTATGAAATGGCTTACAGAAAGTAAACACTCATGCTCATTATTGTGAATAATTTTGGTGTCCAACCTAATATTGTACATTGTGAATAGCAATACTTCATCCATACTGATGCAATATATTAGCTCATTATTAAA
>JAQJVL010009503.1:0-15791 GCA_035578905.1 Stictocephala bisonia
TACCTGAAAAACACTATTAACCCATTGCGGATCGCGAAGCGTAGCGCGTGCCCGGGCCTAGCAGTACGAATTAATTCCGAAAACGGCGCGGTACCAGCCGACTTCGCGCGCTCGTCTGCCGGCTTAGTGCGCTCGCAAACTCTACACGTTTTGTTGTTACTTACGTCACATAAACACCTCACCGACCTTATTGGACTAAAACATAATTATATTATACTGCAAAATATTTAAAAACTAAGGTTACATAATATTTTACTTACGTTTATTGCGTGTAATAGCTGCTTCATGTAGGCCGGATCAAATGTATTTCACAGTAAAAAATTACGTCTGAAGAAAAAACTGTCACTTGAATAAAACTTTAATAAAACTAAACTCATATTTACAAAATATTTACGCTGTCTTTACACTGGTTTTACTTAGTAGTTGAGACCCATCCCCCCACCAAAGCTGGGAAGCGTGCCAACTGGGGGATGGCTCAAAACGAGTAAAGCGATGGGATCACGGGTGGCAGTTGGAGGGTCCAAAATAAAACTCGGCAGCTGAGCGAAACTAATTTATTACCAAAAAACCACTATTAACATAATCAAAAACGGCAGAAGGCCCCGATATAAAATAGGCAGAAGGCCACAATATAAATTTTCACTTAAATAAATAATAACAAACACTAAAATTACCAAGATACTACACAATAATAACAAACGCTATAAATACCACAAACTCTACAAATACCCAAAATTTAACAATTAATCAACTGTATGGCCTATCTGCAGCCTAGCCTGAGACACCCCAAAACGTAAGAAAAATTTAATAGGCCCCGACTAAAAGTGAAGAAAATTATAAAAATTTTGGTATCACCAATTACACCGGCAATTTGGCCCGCATCCCTTGATTCCACCGGGCCAGGGAGTAAGCCGGAATCCCTGGGCAGCTCCGAATTAAAAGTTAAGCAAAAGAACAATAATCCCCTTTTGGTGACTGTTTAAAAATTAAATAATTTAAAAGAAAATCTAACACGGTACCGTTCTATTATCCCCTGACATCAATAATACAATTAACAACGAGAAAATAAATAACTATCACTAGGCCTAAACATATAAATAAATAACATGACTTAACCATAGGGACCTAACAACTATAAAATCTAAAAGATATAACAACAAATAAAACTAATTAATTAATAACAAGGAATATAAACTAATTAAATATTAACACCCAAAAAGTTCTTTTGGTATTTCAAGTTTTCCTTCCTTCAATAAAAAAAAATATATAAGTCCCCATGGCTGTTTCATCCATCACTTTGTCCCAGTTTAGAAGTTTAGGCCTAGGCCACAAATTAAACAGTTCCACAAACGTTTTTTCTTCTTTTACAAAAATTTAACCAGCAAAACCCCCAGCTCAGCCGCCGGGAAAAAAGATGGAGCGAACTGACCTGAGGACTGAAGACTTCTACCACCAAAGAAGTAGGGCGGGTAGTGGGCAACTCCAGGCTCCAACATGGTCCTCAGGCCAGGCTAGCAGTGAAGATGATAGAACATTGCCCGGACGACCGGCTGAGGGTTGAAAGTCCCACTCAAGGACCCTGGACTGTAAGGCACAACACACAGCACATCAAATACAGTCCAGCCATCACAACAAAATATTACACATAACAACTAAAAATATAAGGGTGTCTGATTTAACAAAACTTAACATGAAGAGACAAACTTATACATGATTGGAGGGAGAGATTAACTTTAGGCTATGAAAAATTATGTTGGAAAACAGATTTAAGACAAATTACAAATTAACAAATTATAAAAGAATTAATTACGTATATGGAACTAAAAATGACAAACTGAGAACTAGGCTATTGAAACAGGAGAAATATGTTAGAACATGAAAATCAAAGAGTACAGCTAGGCTAGGTTATTGGCAAAGAACAAAAAATATGGTAAATCGGTAACTACAACTGTAAAAAGGCTCAATAAACATTATACAGAATTACAATTGAAAATGAAGGCAGATATAAAAAGCATTAACGGTAATTAACGGTAAAAATTAACATGGAGCACATGGGTCAAACCTAGGTTAACACATCTAGACAAAGAAACCAAATTTAACAAAACTCTGAATACACAAGTAAGAACGATTAATATTTTCAATGAAACAAAAGTATTTTCACCAAAAGGGTGATTAGATATTAAAACTTACAAAATGAACACTTACGTTTTAGTTTGTCTAGCCAAACATGGAAAGGAGGTTCGGCCGAGTAGAACTCTTCTAGAACAATCTAGACTAAACAGACAGGCCAACCTGACCGAAGCTGCTGGAACACGGAACGAAACGGAACTGGGCCAACGGCTACCAAAGTACGCAAATCGCTGGGCAAAAGCGAATCTCAGGCAGCCTGGCAGACAACAACGAAAAAACGAAACTGTACCGGTCCAAGACCCGGTACAACCTCCCTCTGCAAACCTCAACACACCCAGGCAGTGGAGCAAACTCGGTACCTCAGGGAACCAAGAGAAGACGAAGACCTCCGAAGAGTGGTGCTCCTAGGACGTCCAAGAGAAACTAAGAGGGGAAACCCCTCGAACAGGGAGCAAACTACCCTGACTGTCGGGCCCGACAAGAAAAAAGAGAGAAAGAAGACTCTCTCAGAACAGCCACCTAGGGCGCAGAGGTGATCAATCTCTTTGCCCCAAGAAACCCCCAGGAACACCAACTCCTGGACCAACCGTTCCCCGGAAAGCCTTAAGCTGGGACACATGGGCTTTCCTAAACACCCTGCCTGACTGGGGATCAACCAGCAGAGCAGTCACTGGTGACAAAAACCTGTCGATGCGGTGGGGACCAGACCACCGATAGCACAACTTTGCAGCTCTTCGTTCCGCGGCCGAACTGACCGGGTGAGCCTGACAAAGAACCAGATCTCCAACCTGAAAAGGGTTCGGAGTACGACCCTTATCATACCTCCTCCTCACTCTCTCTCTAGCACGTAGCAGGTTGCGCCGAGCAGCCCGCCACGTGGACACTACGTCAGTGGCACCTGGCGTAGGTAGAAGATCCTCTAACCTCCACAAGTTGGACAAAGGGTTGTTAGGAGGGTAGCCATGTAGAATTTCGAAGGGAGTGGCATTGTGACTCTCATGCTTGGAAGAATTGAAAGCAAGCTGGAGCCAAGAGAGACTCTCATCCCAGGTGTTCTGCTTCTCAGCATGGAAGGTAATAAGGGCAGACCGAAGATTGCGGTTGAACCGCTCTGCATGAGAAGGCTGTGGGTAATAAGGAGAGGTAGTCACATGCCTGATACCATTGCCAAAACAGAACCTACGAAACTCATGGGAGGTAAACTGGCTACCGTTGTCGGACACAAGAGTGGAAGGCACACCAAAGTGCTGGAAGAGTTGGGACTGGAGAGCACGGATGGTGAGCTTAGCCGTGGCACTCCGAAGTGGGAAAAGCCAAACGAACTTCGAGAAAGCATCCACACAAACAAGTAGGTAGGAGCTACCTGACTTGCTACGGGGAAAAGGACCCACGTAGTCGATGAACACCTTCTCAAAAGGACGCTCGGCCACCTCAGAAGATAACAACCCTAACCTTGCATTCTGACTAGGCTTGCTGAGAGAGCACAGGTGACAAGCCCGCACTCTGCCAGCAACATTCCGGTCCATGCCCTTCCAGATGAAGTACCTACGAATCTTAGCGATGGTCTTATGAATGCCAAGATGACCGCCCACAAGGGAAGAGTGATAATACTGAAAGACCATCGGTACTAGATGACTAGGCAGCACTACACGGGGTTCACCCCTCTGTCGAGGACGGCAACAGAGTACCCCTTTGGACAGAAAATAGGGAGGGTGGGCACCTCCCTCTTGAAGCTCACCTAAGATGACTGACAGCTCAGGATCTTTCTGTTGATGGGACAGTAGGTCGTCAAAAGCCAGAGGAAAATCCAGAAGAACAGCACCACACTGAGCAACAGCCTCAGTAGGTGGATCACTGGGTTCATGATACATGCGGGACAGAGCATCCGCGATGACATTCTGGGTACCCCTAAGATGTTGAACTCGGAACTTAAAGGCAGAAATTTTGACCACCCAGCGACCAATTTTCCCGAGCTGTCGGGGATGGGCAAGAAGCCAAGACAGTGCCTGATTGTCCGTCTCCAGCAAGAACTCAGCGTGTTCCAAGAAACGCCGAAACTTGTCCGTACCAAAGACAACAGCCAGGCACTCTAACTCATAGATGGAAGAAGCTTTCCTTTCCTGGTGAGACAACGTCCTCGAAGCAAAAGCGATGGGCTGCCTGACCCCATCAAACTCCTGAGAAAGAACAGCAGCAATGGCGGAGGAGGAGGCATCAGTCTGAAGAATAAATTCTCTGCTGAAATCAGGCATACGCAGGACAGGAGGTTGCATGATAGCCTCCTTGAGAGCATCAAAGGCAGTCTGCTGAGCTTGGCCCCACACAAAAGGGACACCTTTCTTACGCAGCTCGTTCAACGGGGCAGCAAGCTCGGCCACGTTAGGGATGAAGCGACGGTAAAAATTCACCATCCCCACAAAACGGGCAATCCCCTTGGCATCTCTGGGAGGAGGAAAATCCCGAATGCCCTGGGTCCTCGCAGGATCTATGCAGACGCCTCGAGAAGAGATAAGATGACCCAGAAAAGAAATCTCAGGACGAGCAAAAGTGACTTTCTCTGGATTGACGGTAAGGCCAGCTGATTTGAGGCGACTAAGAACTTCCTCCAGATGTTGCATGTGTTCCCCGAAAGTCTCACTGTAGACAAGAAGATCGTCCAGGTAATTGAAAACAAACTTGAACTTCACATCATGGAAGATGGAATCAAGCAGACGAGTAAGAGTCTGGGCACCCACAGCAAGACCCATAGGAACCCTAGTGAACTGATAGAGATTCCAGGGAACACAGAAGCTAGTCATGGGCCGTGATTCCTTCTTCAATGGAATCTGATGGTAGGCCTGGTTCAAATCAAACACACTGAAAAACTTAGCCTTACCGAACCAATCAAACGCAGAATGCAAATCAGGCAGAGGTACCGAGTCAATAGCGACCTTAGCGTTGAGCCTCCGATAATCCATCACAAGCCTAGACTTACCATTAGGCTTGGGCACAAGAAAAGCTGGACTGGCATAAGCAGAACGAGACGGTTCAATCACACCCTTGCTCAGAAGATCCTCAATCATAGCCCTCATAACCTCCATCTTTGGGGGAGCAAGTTTGTATGGATGACTTCTAACGGGCTGAGAATCGGTGAGGTGGATCTCATACTCCAGAAGAGAAGTGACCCCAAGCTCAGCCGTAAGCACATCAGGAAACCGCAAACACAGCCCCCTAATGGCCTCCGCCTGCTCAGGGGGGAGATGACCAACTGGATCCACCTTGGGTTGTTCGGGCTCACAACCCACCTCTCTGACTGCAGGAGGGCAGTCAGAATCACCTACTAGAGGCACCAAAACTCGCCGATTAAACTTGAAAAATATCTGGCGCTTCTGGAGGTCAAGCACCATACCACTCTTAGAAATAAAGTCTGCCCCTAGGATACAAGAAACCGCCAGGTCCTTGGCAACAAGAAAACCCCACCTCCAGGAAAATCCTTCAATTTTAAAATGTAATGACGCCTTTAGAAGTATGGGTAGAGGAGTTTGGGATGCCGTCCAGCACGTAATAGAAGAAGGCTCGGTGTGCCTGACAAGTCCTAAGGCGTCAAGGGACTCAAAAAGAGAAAGGCTGATGATACTGCATGCCGAACCAGAATCAAGAAGGGCTCGACACACCGTACCACCAAAAGATACAAAAACGCCAGGACACACCGAGGTGACCGCACTAAGTCCCAGGGAAGCCATGCCAGCAAGGCCCGAAACATCCCCGACGCTCCTGCTATGGGCACGCGTCAAAGGCAAATGGCCACGGTCACTCGCAACAACGCGGGGAGCTACTGTGGAGGCAACCCCCCGCGCTGAGCGTTTCCCGCCCCACGACCTCGAGCACGTGGACAGTCACGTCGAATGTGACCAGGTTGGCCACAAGCAAAACACAGAACAGGAGGCCGAGAACCACGACCCTCCACTGGCTGACTCACACCTAAAGACATAGCCGGTCGACGGGTGGGGAGAGCACGATGACTCTCAGAATCCCTCCCTTGCTGGTCTGAGAACTGCACGCTGCGCGAAACAATGCACAGCTGATGCAGCTCCCGAAAAGTCGAAGGAACACCAGCAAAAACCAATCTGCACCGTTCTTCGGGAGAAATGCCATCCAGGATGACACGAACGGTGTCAGCTTCAGAAAGGGTGAGGCGCAACGCTTGACGAGCTTCCTTGACTGAAGAGACATAGGCTGCCAGAGACTCGCCCCTACCCTGCGACCGATAAAATCTGTCCATGACCATCCTCTCCCTGAGTCGAATGGGAAGAAATGACGAAAGTAACTCTCGATGGAACGAGTCCACCGAGGCATCACTGGCCAAGACAGAACTCAGCAACTCCCCAACGGGACCTCTGCAATAAGGGAACACCAGACGAAGCAAGTCCCCAGCCTGCATGCCGGGCATCTCACTAAGTCTGAGAAAGGCCACCAGAAACTTAAGAAGCTCCTCAGGATCCATCCCATCGATCACAGGGAGATTCTGGATCATGGGCGTGAGAGGGTTAGGCAGCTTGTGGTAGCTCAGCTGCAGAAGAGCAGGTGACCCCAAAGAAGTAGTAGGAACGGCAGCTGGAGCCGAACCACAAGCAACCTCAATAGAAACGCCTGCAGGCTCAGAAGGAACCTCAGGCACAGTGAGAGCCGGTGTCTCAGCCTGCGGCCTCGACACATTAGGTGAAAGCGCGAAAGTAGGCCGCTGACCCAGACCCGTAGGAGTCGTGGACCCGGAGAGTGCCTGAAAAATCTCCTCCAGCCGAGACACACTCTCCAAGATCCACGCCCTATCCGATGGTTCCAACCCCGGTGCCCGGTTGACCAGCCTTAAACGGGCAAGCAGATGCCCCAAACGTGCAAGGCGGCAGGCCCGGTCACGACCTACTGGAGGTTCAAACTGCAAATCCTCTAACACCCCTTCCCAATCTTCCACCTTCCGTTTACAAATCCCCAACTCATCACCAACCTCCAGCAGGTCAGACCAATCCACCGCCGTACCCGCGGACAACTGCTCCCGCAGCAACCTCCGGAGATTCAAAACATCACCCTCCGGAGTCACCCCACGCGACCTCAACTCGAAAATCAACTCCTCCTTGACTAGGAGCGCAACATTCTGCAGATAGGCCATCTCGCAAAACAAAATTCTCAACAGTACACAAAAAACGAACACTCCAGGGTCCAAGACGAACTAAACCCTCAGCCTACCGAGCCACTGCCGACCACTCCAATCCACCCATGAAACCCATTCAACAAAGTAACCAAGCGGATTGCCTAGGTTTTTTATTTATTTTTTTTTTTTTTTTTTTTTTTTTTTTTTTTTATACAAAGTTAAATGATTTATTTGGTTTTTAAATGTTTTTCTTTTTAAATAATTATTTATGTGTTTCTTTTTTTTTTTTTTTTTTTTACGTATTACCAAGACACCTTGACGGTAGGTCGGCCAACCATGGCCTACTAACTGGCAAACACCCACCGTCAACAAACAAGAGATTTTTTTTTTTTTTTTTTTTTTTTTTTTTTTTTTTTTTTTTTTTTTTTTTTTTTTTAGGCAACCACGCTCTGCTACCAATTGAGACCCATCCCCCCACCAAAGCTGGGAAGCGTGCCAACTGGGGGATGGCTCAAAACGAGTAAAGCGATGGGATCACGGGTGGCAGTTGGAGGGTCCAAAATAAAACTCGGCAGCTGAGCGAAACTAATTTATTACCAAAAAACCACTATTAACATAATCAAAAACGGCAGAAGGCCCCGATATAAAATAGGCAGAAGGCCACAATATAAATTTTCACTTAAATAAATAATAACAAACACTAAAATTACCAAGATACTACACAATAATAACAAACGCTATAAATACCACAAACTCTACAAATACCCAAAATTTAACAATTAATCAACTGTATGGCCTATCTGCAGCCTAGCCTGAGACACCCCAAAACGTAAGAAAAATTTAATAGGCCCCGACTAAAAGTGAAGAAAATTATAAAAATTTTGGTATCACCAATTACACCGGCAATTTGGCCCGCATCCCTTGATTCCACCGGGCCAGGGAGTAAGCCGGAATCCCTGGGCAGCTCCGAATTAAAAGTTAAGCAAAAGAACAATAATCCCCTTTTGGTGACTGTTTAAAAATTAAATAATTTAAAAGAAAATCTAACACGGTACCGTTCTATTATCCCCTGACATCAATAATACAATTAACAACGAGAAAATAAATAACTATCACTAGGCCTAAACATATAAATAAATAACATGACTTAACCATAGGGACCTAACAACTATAAAATCTAAAAGATATAACAACAAATAAAACTAATTAATTAATAACAAGGAATATAAACTAATTAAATATTAACACCCAAAAAGTTCTTTTGGTATTTCAAGTTTTCCTTCCTTCAATAAAAAAAAATATATAAGTCCCCATGGCTGTTTCATCCATCACTTTGTCCCAGTTTAGAAGTTTAGGCCTAGGCCACAAATTAAACAGTTCCACAAACGTTTTTTCTTCTTTTACAAAAATTTAACCAGCAAAACCCCCAGCTCAGCCGCCGGGAAAAAAGATGGAGCGAACTGACCTGAGGACTGAAGACTTCTACCACCAAAGAAGTAGGGCGGGTAGTGGGCAACTCCAGGCTCCAACATGGTCCTCAGGCCAGGCTAGCAGTGAAGATGATAGAACATTGCCCGGACGACCGGCTGAGGGTTGAAAGTCCCACTCAAGGACCCTGGACTGTAAGGCACAACACACAGCACATCAAATACAGTCCAGCCATCACAACAAAATATTACACATAACAACTAAAAATATAAGGGTGTCTGATTTAACAAAACTTAACATGAAGAGACAAACTTATACATGATTGGAGGGAGAGATTAACTTTAGGCTATGAAAAATTATGTTGGAAAACAGATTTAAGACAAATTACAAATTAACAAATTATAAAAGAATTAATTACGTATATGGAACTAAAAATGACAAACTGAGAACTAGGCTATTGAAACAGGAGAAATATGTTAGAACATGAAAATCAAAGAGTACAGCTAGGCTAGGTTATTGGCAAAGAACAAAAAATATGGTAAATCGGTAACTACAACTGTAAAAAGGCTCAATAAACATTATACAGAATTACAATTGAAAATAAAGGCAGATATAAAAAGCATTAACGGTAATTAACGGTAAAAATTAACATGGAGCACATGGGTCAAACCTAGGTTAACACATCTAGACAAAGAAACCAAATTTAACAAAACTCTGAATACACAAGTAAGAACGATTAATATTTTCAATGAAACAAAAGTATTTTCACCAAAAGGGTGATTAGATATTAAAACTTACAAAATGAACACTTACGTTTTAGTTTGTCTAGCCAAACATGGAAAGGAGGTTCGGCCGAGTAGAACTCTTCTAGAACAATCTAGACTAAACAGACAGGCCAACCTGACCGAAGCTGCTGGAACACGGAACGAAACGGAACTGGGCCAACGGCTACCAAAGTACGCAAATCGCCGGGCAAAAGCGAATCTCAGGCAGCCTGGCAGACAACAACGAAAAAACGAAACTGTACCGGTCCAAGACCCGGTACATAGTGCAGTTTGGTATGGTAGTCTTCGAAACAATCTTTGTCCAAATGCAGCGGCACTTTGCAACGTTTGCACATCCACCTTGTCTCGCTTCGTTCTCCTCTTGAACTGCAGACTTTGCACTTTTGTAGGCTTTTTGTTTACTTCCTGTAGGAGGTAGTAGGGCTGGAAAATGTGCCCAGGATTTTGATTGTAAGCGCAAAGGGTTCAAACCTAACGCTAAACGACCGGGTGAAGTTTTTGCTGGTAGATTGACCCGCGCAAGCAATTGCTCAGCTAAATTTAGCCTGAAATCGGTAAAGTGTCGTTTTTCCCTTGGCTTCGGAACTTTTACTTTGTTGTATATAGCAAACGAATTGAATATTGCCAGATCAATCAGATAAAAAAATATCAGTTTGTAGGCCTTTACTGTGCGGCGCATTATCGGGAAGCTAGACGATCTTTGGTCCATCCGATCGACGCCAAACATGCCATTGTTGTAGTCACTAATTAGATTCGGTTTTTTTACCTGCTCTTCCACTCCATGTTTCCTTTTTCGAATCCTAGTCTCTTCAAAGGTTACGTCAGTGTGGTAGGTTGATAACACGATAACATCTTTGTTATCTTGCCACATGGTAGCCAATACACCATTTGACGACCTGTAAATCGCTTCATTTTTCTTCAGGGCAATGGTTTTGAAAACACTTGGTATGTCTACCCTATTTTTCAGTGCCGAACCAATGGCATGTGTGTCTTTTTTCAGCAGTTCAACAAATAGCAATGGCGAAACATACCAATTGTCTAAGAAAACAGTGTAGCCTAGGTTATAGAATGGTTGCATTAGATCTAATACAACAGACTCACTAGCGAGAAAATCGGCACTTACTTTATCTTCGCCTACATAAATTTTAAACACGGAACAATATCCTGAGTTTACTTCACACACTTTGTAAATTTTTACGCCAAATCTGGCCCTTTTTTTCGGATTGAATTGTATGTATGACAGGCGAGATCGCATTTTCATTAGGCTTTCATCCAGTGATATTTGTTTCTCCGGCTGATATGTGTTTAGGAACTTAGTTTCTAGATACCGAATAACTGGTCTAATTTTTATGAGTTTGTCATTTCGGTCGTTTTCCACTGCTGCATCTGAAAAGTGCAAAAATCGGGAAATTGCCATAAACCTGGCAATTGGCATTGTTTCAGAGAATATAGGGGTCTCTAATATTTTTCTTTTAGACCAGTAAAGCCTTATATTAGGTTTTTTTACTTGGCCCATCAAAATGTATAAGGCAAAGTATGACTTCATTTCGTCCACTGTAACAGGGGTCCAATTGTCATCGCTTTTTAGCCGCTTTCGTCCAGCATCCCCTAATTGTGCATTTGCATAGTAATTCGTCTCCTGTGTTATCATCATAAAAAATTCTTCCCCACAAAATAGGAAAAAAGAATCTAATTCGGAAAATGTTTCATCTAAACTACTACTTATATCAGGATCTAAGCCTGGAGTTGCTGTGAAAGGAATTTCTTTAGGATTGTTTGGTACTTTTTGCCAATCAAATAATGATGGTTTTTGGGTTTTTTCGCTCTGGGCGATTTTTCCTTTGGCTGTGATTTTTTATTTTTATTAGCAACTTTTTTACTGACCTTTTTTTTACGTTTACGTTTACCCTTTGGCTCAGTAGCAGTTCTAGTAGTAGTTTGACCGATGTCGGCGTCATCGTCAACGATCGGGAATGATGGATCAGCAGCAGTTGAAGGGCCAGGTTGAGGGGATGAACAGCCATGTTGAGCGGTTGAAGGGCCAGGTTGAAGGGATGAACAGCCAGGTTGAGCGGTTGAAGGGCCAGGTTGAGGGGTTGAACAGCCAGGTTGAGCGGTTGAAGGGCCAGGTTGAGGGGATGAACAGCCAGGTTGAGCGGTTGAAGGGCCAGGTTGAGGGGTTGAAGGGCCAGGTTGATGTTCAACGATACGGGTTTCAGTGAAATTGAATATAAAACTTTTATTTTTTTTTTATTTTTATAGGTTATTTGGTCCTGATTCCCATTAGTTATGATGTTTTTGATTTTTTTGGGTTTTTTGGGGCCCTGTTCCCTTATTTATTTGATTTGATTTTATATAATTATTTGGTCCTGATTCACTTTATTTATGTGATTTTGATTTTATATGGTTGTTTGGTCCTGATTTCCTTTATTTATGTTGATTTTGATTTTATATGGTTGTTTGGTCTGATTCCCATTAGTTATGATGATTTAGATTTTATATGGTTGTTTGGTCTTGATTCCCTTTATTTATGTTGATTTTGATTTTATATTAATTATTTGGTCCTGATTCCCTTTATTTATGTTGATTTTGATTTTATATGGTTGTTTGGTCCTGATTCCCTTTATTTATGTTGATTTTGATTTTATTTGGTTGTTTGGCCCTGATTCCTATTAGTTATGATTATTTTGATTTTATATGGTTGTTTGGTCCTGATTCCCTTTATTTATGTTGATTTTGATTTTATAATGGTTGTTTGGTCCTGATTCCCATTATTTATGTTAATTTTGATTTTATATGATTATTTGGTCCTGATTCCTTTTATTTATGTTGATTTTGATTTTATATGATTATTTGGTCCTGATTCCCTTTATTTATGTTGATTTTGATTTTATATGGTTGTTTGGTCCTGATTCCCATTATTTATGTTTATTTTGATTTTATATGGTTATTTGGTCCTGATTCCTTTTATTTATGTTGATTTTGATTTTATATGGTTGTTTGGTCCTGATTCCCATTATTTATGTTTATTTTGATTTTATATGGTTGTTTGGTACTGATTCCCTTTATTTTATGTTGATTTTGATTTTATATGGTTGTTTGGTCCTGATTCCCATTAGTTATGATGATTTTGATTTTATATGGTTATTTGGTCCTGATTCCCTTTATTTATGTTGATTTTGGTTTTATATGGTTGTTTGGTCCTGATTCCCTTTATTTATGTTGATTTTGATTTTATATAATTATTTGGTCCTGATTCCCTTTATTTATGTTGATTTTGATTTTATTTGGTTGTTTGGTCCTGATTCCCTTTATTTATGTTGATTTTGATTTTATATAATTATTTGGTCCTGATTCCCTTTATTTATGTTGATTTTGATTTTATATGGTTGTTTGGTCCTGATTCCCTTTATTTATGTTGATTTTGATTTTTATGGTTGTTTGGCTCTGATTCCCATTATTTATGTTGATTTTGGTTTTATTTGGTTGTTTGGCCCTGATTCCCATTAGTTATGTTGATTTTGATTTTATATGGTTGTTTGGCCCTGATTCCCCATTATTAATTTATTTATTATTGATGACAAATACGTGATGATGAAATAGGCCACTTGCAAACCACCTAATGCTTTTGTCTAATGTATTTTTTTTTTTTTTTAGATTTGGAATCCTTTTTGAAACTAGAAAAAGTTTACAAATAATATTTTGACAGTGAAAACTATTTGCATTGCTATAACAATACTTATAATAAAAACAAATACACCTTGGCAAAACAGCCCATTGAAGAATATTAACAGATTCTTTTCATGAAAAATGAATAGTATATTTAGAAAGTTTTCATTTAATAACCAGGCAAATCAAATCAGCAATAAGAGCTCCCCTCCAGTACTTATTGTTTCTCGTGATGGCAATAGTGCGAAAGTAAACTGCCACAGGTAGGTTGTGTTCTGTTGGGCGATAAGAGCTACCCTCCAGTACTTAAGTTTCTCGCGATGGCAATAGTGTGAAAGTAAACTGCCACAGGTAGGTTGTGTTCTGTTGGGCGATAAGAGCTCCCCTCCAGTACTTATAGTATCTCGCGATGGCAATAGTGTGAAAGTAAACTGCCACAGGTAGGTTGTGGTATGTTGGGCGATAAGAGCTCCCCTCCAGTACTTATAGTATCTCGCGATGGCAATAGTGTGAAAGTAAACTGCCACAGGTAGGTTGTGTTCTGTTGGGCGATAAGAGCTCCCCTCCAGTACTTATAGTTTCTCGCGATGGCAATAGTGTGAAAGTAAACTGCCACAGGTAGGTTGTGGTTATGTTGGGCGATAAGAGCTCTCCCTCCAGTACTTATTGTTTCTCGTGATGGCAATAGTGCGACAGTAAACTGCCACAGGTAGGTTGTGTTCTGTTGGGCGATAAGAGCTCCCTCCAGTACTTATAGTTTCTCGCGATGGCAATAGTGTGAAAGTAAACTGCCACAGGTAGGTTGTGGTATGTTGGGCGATAAGAGCTCCCTCCAGTACTTATTGTTTCTCGTGATGGCAATAGTGCGACAGTAAACGCCACAGGTAGGTTGTGTTCTGTTGGGCGATAAGAGCTCCCTCCCAGTACTTATAGTATCTCGCGATGGCAATAGTGTGAAAGTAAACTGCCACAGGTAGGTTGTGGTATGTTGGGCGATAAGAGCTCCCCCCCAGTACTTATTGTTTCTCGTGATGGCAATAGTGCGACAGTAAACTGCCACAGGTAGGTTGTGGTGTATTGGGCGATAAGAACTCCCCTCCAGTACTTATAGTTTCTCGTGATGGCAATAGTGCGAACGTAAACTGCCACAGGTAGGTTGTGGTGTATTGGGCGATAAGAGCTCCCTCCAGTTACTTATAGTATCTCGTGATGGCAATAGTGCGACAGTAAACTGCCACAGGTAAAGGTTGTGGTGTATTGGGCGATAAGAGCTCCCCTCCAGTACTTATAGTATCTCGCGATGGCAATAGTGTGAAAGTAAACTGCCACAGGTAGGTTGTGGTATGTTGGGCGATAGAGCTCCCCTCCAGTACTTATTGTTTCTCGTGATGGCAATAGTGCGAAAGTAAAAATGCCACAGGTAGGTTGTGGTGTATTGGGCGATAAGAACTCCCCTCCAGTACTTATAGTTTCTCGTGATGGCAATAGTGCGACAGTAAACTGCCCCAGGTAGGTTGTGGTGTATTGGGCGATAAGAACTCCCCTCCAGTACTTATAGTTTCTCGTGATGGCAATAGTGCGAAAGTAAACTGCCACAGGTAGGTTGTGTTCTGTTGGGTGATAAGAGCTCCCCTCCAGTACTTATAGTTTCTCGCGATGGCAATAGTGTGAAAGTAAACTGCCACAGGTAGGTTTTTGTTCTGTTGGGCGATAAGAGCTCCCCTTCAGTACTTATTGTTTCTCGTGATGGCAATAGTGCGAAAGTAAACTGCCACAGGTAGGTTGTGGTATGTTGGGAGATAAGAGCTCCCCTCCAGTAACTTATAGTTTCTCGTAATGGCAATAGTGCGAAAGTAAACTGCCACAGGTAGGTTGTGGTATGTTGGGCGATAAGAGCTCCCCTTCAGTACTTATAGTTTCTCGTAATGGCAATAGTGCGAAAGTAAACTGCCACAGGTAGGTTATGGTATGTTGGGCGATAAGAGCTCCCCTTCAGTACTTATAGTTTCTCGTGATGTCAATAGTGCGAAAGTAAACTTCCACAGGTAGATTGTGTTCTGTTGGGCAATAAGTGAATAAATAATGAATAAATGCTCAAACTTACCTGTGGCATTTATGATAAGTTGCTCCTATGTTATTGTTTACTAAGTAATTGATAAGATGATTTTTTACTATTTACCTTGCGAAGGCTGTGAATTAAATGAAAATTAAATATTTAATTTCACAGGTTAGTTAACATTTGGTGCTTTGTTCTTCGTATGAAAATAATTCGTAGACTCTCCCTACACATCCATACCGGTGATTGGAGACCCTGGCATTGTCATATAACAATTAAAACAATGGCAACTGAATTAAAACAATCTTGTGATTAACTCTCATATATTTATACTCTTTATGATTATTACAATAAAATATTATTACATAAATGATAAAGATGACTTTCCGAGAAAACGTCAATTTTAATATGAGACAGTCGATAACCTGAAGTCGAAATAAAACTGTTGATAGATTTTATAATCATTGTCAACCTTCTTAAACACACAAGAACTGATTATCATTAACAATTTGCATAGAATGATACCGACAAGTAAACAACCTTTCAAATGAATTACATAAATACATTTTGTTTGTCTTCAAGTTATAAAAAAAAA
>JAQJVL010009504.1:0-15816 GCA_035578905.1 Stictocephala bisonia
CAGTTCCTCAATATCGGACTTATTCAGCCCAACACACTGACCGTGGAACAGCCCTTTACACTCAACACAAGCCACTTTACACTGCTTTTGTGAGATATCCTTAACACACACTCCACAAATACTCATTTTTAATAAATAAAATATTTCGTAATCGTAAATTAAATATTTTCTAAACGCATGCACGCACACGCAATATCGCTTGAACAGCACCTGTACGTTGACCTTGGTCGCGATAATAAATAATAAATAAATAAATAAAAATGCCTTTATTTACATAAGCGTTTCTCAGTTTTACACTGCTTTTCAGAGCAACTCGAGTCAAAAATAAAACTAACATTAACAGTGAATAACTAATCCTAAAGCAACAAGTGAGACATATTATGTAACTAGACAACTAAACATTAACAACTTCTAATCAACTATTTCACCATTTAATAGCATTTCCCTAAGCTTTACCTTAAATGTTTCATGTGAGTAAGGCTTGAAGTTATCGGGGAGGTCATTGTACAATGTCGGGCCGAAATAAGTATAGCTTTTCCTCCCAGCTTCAAGCCTAACCTTTGGAAAATGAAGTTTTCCTCCGTTACGTGTGCTGCGCTGTGAGACCTCATCCCGGAATGAGATTCTCTCGCCTAGATACTGGGGCTCATTGAGCTTTAACACTTTGTGAGTCATGCAGCAGGTCAGCATCCTGCATACGGCCTTCATGGGAAGGAGGTTTACAGACTGCCTGAAAAGACTAACGTGGTCGTACCGCCTTAAGTTAAAAATAAAGCGTACGGCATAGTTTTGGATTTTTTTAATCCTTTCTGTATCCTCTTTGGAAATACTATTACCGTATGCAGGATAGCAATAATAAAATACTGATAATACGAGAGACTGCATGAGTCGTAGTTTTGCAGATTCAGGTAGCAGGCTTCTAAATCTATATAGGCCCCTCAGTTTGCCCAAGGCACGCTGGGAGGCGTAGGTAACGTGATCAGAGAATGTGAGGCCACTGTCTAGAATGACACCAAGGGTCTTAACTCTGTCACATACTGTCAGACGATGGCCATCGAGTGACACGCCAAACCCAGACTCACCGAGACCCTGCTCTACATTCTTTGGGGCAACGTGGACAACCACACACTTGTCTAAATTGAGTTTGAGACCGTTCACAACTGACCAACTAGAGATCTTATCCAAATCAGAGTTAATTTGATCAATGGCAGGTTTTATACTGCTTTGGTCATAAGATAAGTGTAGCTGAGAATCATCTGCGTACAGGTGCACAGAACAGTGTTGTACACACTTAGTGAAATCAGCTGTGTACAAATTGAATAAAATTGGTCCCAAACAACTACCTTGAGGGTTGAGTACACCCCGCTGTTTTTCTAGGGGCCTTGATGTCTCACTCCCAAGCTTTGTTACTTGCAGCCTGTCACCTAAGTAAGATCTCATCCAATCAATTACTTTGTCGCTAAAATGGTAATACTTCATTTTCGCTAGTAGCATATCATGGTTGATGGAATCGAAAGCTTTTGAGTAGTCTAATAAGACAAGGGAGCTGTATCTGCCCTTGTCCCTAGCATCTATTATATCAGTAAACATGTTTGTAAGTGCAGTACATGTGCTATGATTCTGTCTAAAGCCTGATTGGAGTTTTGGCAATATGTGTTCTGTCTCAATGAATAATGTTATTTGATCCACTACAACCTTTTCAAGAATCTTAGACATCGCTGGTAGGATTGAGATTGGTCTTAAATCGTGCATACTTGATGGTGTTGTTACCTTAGGGTAAGGGGCGTACAATGCTCAGTTTCCACGCTTCAGGAAACACTCCACTGCAGAGTGATTCATTTATAAGATGTGTAATGGCCTTTAAGGCAAATGGACTCACAGCTACCAACATTTGAATCGAGATGTCATCACAACCAACAGCATTTGATTTTATTGATTTCATTGCTCCTTTGATTACATTTTCAGATACTTTTGTAAAGCAAAAACTGTTCAAAATTCCATCCTGTCTAGTTCTCTTAAAAACACTTACAGCATTCTCGTCCACATCATTTCCTGAGCCCATTTCAATAAAATATTTGTTTATTTCATCAATATTTAACTCATGTGGGGGATTTAAATTATCACTGCTCCCAACAACATTGCATTGTTTCAAAATACTCCAAAATTCTTTTGAGTTGTTGGCTGAGGATAATTTTTCTGAGAAAAAGATCTTTTTCGCACGCCATATCAAACTATTTAGTCTGTTTCTAGTGTTCTTATAAAGTTCCCAGTCTTCTTGATGCCGTGTTTTTGTGTATTTTTTTCGAAGTTTGTTTTTTATCTTCGTTAATTGTTTTATTTCATTGGTCCTCCAGGGGGCTTTCTTTTTTGTAACTCTTTTACAAACAACGGGGGCGTGTTTATCATAGATATATCTTATCTTTGATGTCAATACCTTTTCAATTTTGTCTACTTCCCTTATATTTAAAATGCTATTCCAGTCTATGTTAGCCATATCACGCACTGCACTATTGACATCAAGCTTCGAGATATCTCTGTAGGAGATTTGCTTTGCCTCTTTCTTAACTTTTTTACAGTCAATATCACAATATATTAGCTTGTGGTCCGATATCTTCACCCCCCTGTGGTCTTTTAAACTTGAGGCATCAATTACGCCGATCCTCTTGACTTCAGCCGACCTGTCCACTATGATGTGGACGCTCCGAACTCTGACTCATTACTGACTTCAGTATATTGTTCAGTATATTTTTAAACATCCAGAAATTATTAATCATTCTACATATGAGTACTACACAATGTCAAGAAGTTTTGCGACAATATACTTTCATATACTGACTAAGACTTTAAGCAGTCATATTGTTATCTCTTTAATGGTTTATAATCATACCAGACATTTAATTAATAAATGTGCAGTTAAAGTATGTAGACTTTTATCTTTCATTTTTATCTTTCAATAAAAATGAAAGATATTGACTTTTGATGCTTTATTGTAGCCTAATTTCTTGTTTGTTACATTTATACAAGGTGTAACTGAAATACTTAGACAAAATTCAGGAGGTTGTTCCTGGGGTCAAAACAAACCAAAAATGTCTTATAAACGTATGTCCTAATATGCAGTTTTCTGTCTGTCCGTGTGTTTTTTACATTATTTTTTTATCAGCAACCATTAAAGGTAGAGAGTTGAAATTTAGCACATATGCTATATTAGTGGTTATCTATTACAGAAAAGAATTTTTTTTAATTCCTCAGAAAATTTCAAAATGGCGGCTAGTTTAAAACTTTGACATTAAATTTCATAAAAACTACACCCTGTATAAAAATAACACAAAAGTGATAAATTGTAGTAAATTTGAAGAACAAAACTTCAAGTGTAACCCAGATTAAAGAAAATACCACAAATTATGTATTTCTTGTTTGTTTTCAATAAATAAGGTGTAGTTAGTTTTATAATCAAATTAACTACAATTTATCACTTTTGTGTTATTTTTATGGAATTTAACGTCAAAGTTTTAAACTAGCCGCCATTTTGAAATTTTCTGACAAATTGTTTTTCAATTTTTCTTTCTGTGATAGAAAATCACTGGTATAGCATATGCGACAAATATCAACACTCTTCCTTTAATAGTTGCTCAGAAAAAAAAATTATAATGTAAAAACCACAGACGGACAGGAAACGTTGCAGTTAGGATATATGACTTTTTGGTTTGTGTTGACCCCAAGAACAACCTCCTGAAGTTTGTCTTAGAATTTCATTTACGACCTGTACATTTTTTTTATGTATAGTTTATACTTGTTATTTGTTCAGATTTTTTAAAATTGTTATAATTTCTGTAACTTATTGCAGTGGCGCAGCGAGGGGGGGGTTTTGGGGGTTGAAACCCCCCCAGAGCTCAGCGTTTTTTTTTTAGAAAAAATATTTTAATGAGTCAAATTTATTAAACTAGTATTATGGGGACGGATGACTCACAAACAAAACGTCAAACTATTCACAGAATAGAGTTTACAATTGAGTCGGCTGGGTGGGTGGCGTGGCGAGTATAGGTGCTTAGGTATAAAATGTTTTTTTCGGATTGGCAACACTGCATCGCAGGAGACAGAGCGTGCATCTGCATGCGCCGCAGTGGTGGTTTGACCGTTTGACCTAACGCATGAACGATGAACGAATCTGCGTCACTTAGGTGTCACTATGTTTAGGTTTAGGCTTGTTCGGGAGTGACTATCATTCTCATAAGTGCTGTGGCTGCTAGTAGGCAGAAGCACAAATGGATATTAGGAGATTCTTCAGCCAGAGTGTGGATGCTTCTGCATCAAAGGAATCTTCAACATTAACGTGTGCAGGTAAACGTAATCTTCCATTTTTCTTATAGCCTATATTTGGCCGCATTGTGTATGAACTACTGTTAAAAGAGTACTTAGTGATAAATTATTAGAAAACTGTTACACAGTTTTTACAGTAGTTTCACAGTTACACACGTTAGAGATAAATTAAATAATTTTTAAACCTAAAATTAGTTTCTTTGAATTGTATTGTTGTAGATGTGAACAACAAAACTCCAGATTTGGAAAACATGGAAGACAAAGATGGGCCAAGTGCTAGTGCCGTGACAGCTAAAAAGCCAAGAATAGAAAAGGATATTTCATCAGCCCCCACTGTTGTACAAGTAATGGGCTCTACAACAACAACTTTTGAATACGATATTGGCCTATACATTGGAAAACAGGTAATAATCAATTGTGTATGAATTTAATTGTTGTCTAAGGTTGATCACGCTCGCGTGCCTGTGCGCGCATATTAATTCTTTTTCAGGTCCCTCCATATAATAATGGAAGTAGTAGTAATAAACGCGATAAACCTATTGCAATGGGCAGTCACTACCAATGAGAAAAATTTTATCTGTTTACAACTCACCCTACTTTTGTGGTAAGGGGGGGGGTGCCACGAGTATGAGTTAAGTGATGTACTATAAAACAAATTTAAATTAAATTTTGTGTTACAAATCACTTAATTTAAAACAAATACTTTCAACAGTTTTTAGTAGGCCCCCAATAAAGAAAAAATTAATAACACATTTTTAAAATGTGTTATTAATTTTTTCTACATCTTTTCTACAATTATATCTACAGCGATATTTCTTGCAAGAAAAGGGTTATCATTCCGTGGACACAGGGACTCTGGACCTTTTTTGCTCAACGAGCCTAGTGAAAGAGGAGAGGGAAATTTTAAATCCTTATTGAGATTCAGGGTTCAATCTGGTGATTCTGTCTTGCAAAATCACTTGGAGAATGCAGGAGTAAATGCAACTTACACAAGCTGGTAAATACAGAACGAGATAATCACATCCATGAACACAATTATTTTGACAAAGCTAGTTGAGAAAGTTAAGGATGCTCAGTGGTTTTCTATTCTTATTGACGAAACAACAGATGTAGGAACTATAGCTCAAATGATATTCTGTGTTAGATTTGTAGAAAATGAAAAAGTTCACGAAGAATTTTTACAATTCATTCCTGTCACTGACATGACTGGAAAAGGTTTGGCTGACGTAATATGCAAAACTATAAACGATCTAAGTCTTCAAGCTCAATTTATGGTAGGTCAAGGTTACGATGGCGCAGAGGTTATGAGTGGCCATATGAATGGTGTTCTAGCTATTATAAAGGAAAAGTACCCTAAAGCCTTATATGTTCATTGTAGCTCACACTGCTTGAATCTTTGCATTTCAGAAGGTCGTTCTGTTCAAGGAGTGCGAAACTGCATGGGTACAATTGAGAGTGCATACAACTTTTTTAACACATCAAAAAGGCAAACAATTATATCGGCACAGATTGAAAAAATGGACAATGACCAACGAAAGAAAGAAAAGCTGAAAAGAATGTGTCCAACTCGATGGGTTGAACGTCATGATTCTGTTCAATCTTTTGTGGAGTTACTCCGCCCTATACTGGCAGCGCTGGATGAAATCAAAACCTGGAGTGATAAAAAAACAGCTATGGACGCTCAGCTTCTCCAGTGTTCAATTGGGAAATGTGATTTTTTATCAGCCTCTTTTCTATTGAGTATGTGTTTTCACTGACATTACCTCTGAGTGTGTATCTACAGAAAGAAAACCTTGATCTTTCGGCTGCCATGAAGACTGCTATGACAGTAAAAAATAAGTTAGCTGAGGATAGAAAAGAGGCAATCCAAACCTTTGCACCGATTTTTTTCAGAAAGTGAGCTCTGTGCAGATCTCGAGATACCTGTAGTCAAACCAAGAATGACAGGGCGGCAGACAATGAGGGACAATGTACCAGCTGACTCTGTTGAAGATTACTTTACGAGATCATTGTTCATCCCATTTATTGAGAACACGGTTGAGGCGTTTGGGCAAATGTTTGAAACGCACAGTGAAATACTTTCCAAATTCCAAACAATATTACAGCAACCCAATAAAGAATGTGACATCTCAGACGATATTCAAAATGTGGCGGAATTTTATGATCTAGAAACGACAGGAATAAATGGGGAAGTCATAATATGGCAGGAAATAGTAAAGGAAAGGAAGCCAAAAAATGCAGTTGAGGCTTTGCAACACTGCAATGCTGGTCTCACTCCCACAGTCCATTCCCTTCTTTCTATATTAGCAACAATACCAGTAACGACATGCACAGCAGAGAGGTCGTTTTCCTCCCTAAAATTGCTGAAAACATACTTGAGGAACAGAACATCAGAGGAACGGCTTAATGGGCTGGCTTCAGCCTTTATTCATCCAAGGATTCCAATAACAGAGGACGAAATTCTACATGAGCTGGCCAAAAAATCTCGAAGAATTAATATTACTTTGTAACCTTTATGAATAAAAGTTTAAGTGATTTTTAATAACGGTTTCATTATTTCAAAAGAATTATTATGTGTTTTTAATTACTAATTACATATTACATTAAATCATTTAGCAGTATACTATAATTTTGTGTTGATGCTCTTTAAAATTTCTGTATATTATTATAAAATAGTTTTAAGTTTAATCTGTTTTACTTAAATGAATTTACTATTACTTATTGACGAGTGTAAGGATTAAAAAATAGCTCTCAGAAAGCTGTAAAACTCACAAATTTATGTCAAAAATTTTCCGGTGGTGGGGGGGACCCCGCTTTTCCTGGGGGGTATTCCATACCCCCCAGACCTCCTGGTATTAGTGGCCCATAAAAACCCCCCCCAGACTTAATTCCTGGCTGCGCCCCTGACTTATTGTAATATCATATATTTTAAACTAATCATTTCATTCATACTTTAAAGACTGCTGGGCCTAGCAGTTTTAAAAAAATTAACTGATAAGTTGTTCATAGATAATCTGTTTTTACCATTTTTATATTTTAAAATTTTAAGTAGTATTTTATCTACATTAAGATGTTGTTAATGGTTACTAATCCTTAAGGGAACAGGGACGTCCCTATCTTGTCCATCTTAAATTGGCAATATTTAGGTAGGCCTACACTTTAAAAAAAACTAAGAGCTATGACTTTGAAACTTTTTGTAGTATAAATACACATTGTTGTAAGTAGGCCTAAGTTTGTGAAGTATTATTATGATTAAAAAAAACAAACAAATTAACTATTATTATTTTTAAATATGTTAATTTTTTTACCTATTTTTGGTTTAATTAAATTAAGAAAAAAACAGATATTGGAGTTTTACTTCATAATTTTATTGCCATAGGTATTCTTAACAAGCTGTAAAAATTTCACATGAATCCAATTATTTTTGGCTGAGAAAAATGTACCTAAAACCCTATAAAAATCGGTTTTCGGAAAACTAACAAAATGTCACGACTATACTTTATGATATGATTAAATGGCAATTTAGACTTACATTAAAAAGCTCCAGTGGCATAGGATGGGTTATCTGCTTCTTCATCATCTTCTAGTTTCCTTTTATTACTTCTTCTTCCTTGCCAATTTCTCAATTTTCATAACCGCTCGGTCCGCGTCATATATTCTTGCCAAATCTTCATTTTTCAGTCCCACCACTGTGTTCTTCCCAGCCTTCCCACATAACTGTTCTAGTACTTGTACTTTAGCTAGACTTCCTTCATTGAAGCATATAACTGCATCTAGAACCCCTAGTTTCAATGTATCAATCCCAACAAAAACATTCTTAGGAATTCGGGTCCAAACGACATTATTGAAAGATTCCGTTTGATTCTGTGTTTGCCCATGAAGACATTTCTTGAGTAAATTTGTGTTGCCTAAGTCTTTGTAAATGGGTTTGATGACTTCCATCACAGCTTGAGGTATTGAATGTTCATGAATTGGCATGGGTAGTTTCTCTGCTACAGCCCTATTTTGCTTGCACCACGAATCAATGCCTTTTGGGCATAAGCCATGTGAGGGATTTTCATCTGATGAAATTTTATGGTAAAATGTGGCCAATACAGCTTTTTGCATATTTGTAAGGTCATTTACATTAGCTCTAATGGCATTACCATAATAAGTTTGAAGCTGATCTTTAATGTTTTCCGTATAGCCTGCCTTTACCTGATAACGGTTTTCCACCGTGTTCCACGAAATAGCCTAAATAGTAATAAACAATCACCAATGAAACACAGCTGACTTCTGCTAGGAATTGACAAAACCATAGACACGTAAAGTAACTAGATCATAAACCTACAAAAATAATAGGTAATATAACATCACATACATATAACTGATAGAAAACAGTTTTACTGGATCATTGAGTAGGCTACTCTAGGTTGATAATAGTTGACAAAAAATTAATGTAGCGTTTCAATTTATATTTTTTAAATTATAAATATAAAGTGAATATGCTTGTGTGTGGTATCAAAATGTTCAGAATTAAACGGAGTATTTTATTAAATAAAAATGTATCAAAGTGAAAAAAATAATATTTTTGACGTCTCTGTCCACTTAAGACAGAACAATTATTTTTTCCTAAATTTCAATTAGGAGCTGCCCTGCTCAAACCACAGAATTTGGTGTCATTCTTAACTGAACCAAATTATTTTACTTTATTTTCATAATTGGCTAACTTCTAAATTCTGTCTCTGAAACTCCTGTCATATAGCTACCCTTTAAAAAAAATTATACTCTATATTTTCTGTTAATAATTACATATTTTTATATTGTTTGTTACTAGTGTTTGTATTATTTACTATTTGTTGAATTTTACTGTTATTGTTAACATGGATTTACTGTTAAATTGTAATTATTTTAATTTATTTTCTGGTTATTTGTTTAGTTCTAGTTGTTGTTTCATATTTATACAAGGTTCATATTCTTACAAGGAGGATTAAGTATATACTGTACTCGTTAAATTTTAGTATTTTTTATGTATAGAGGAAAACTAATTCATCCTTCAGCGGTGGCTCTGCTAGCTATCACAGTCTTTCATTTTATTTTTTTAAACCTGATAAAATTAATTAATTTTTTGCATCCCAATTTAATTTGTCTTTTCCATGTTTTTTCTTTTTCCTTTTTGAAGTTATTACAATGCGAGTGAAGTATGTTTAGAGCCACGTTTTTACACAGATATCAAAACATAAATTGAAAGTGACAATATGTATTGTATAAGTGATAATGTAGAACCAATTGATGCGAAAAGAGAGTCAACCACGCCAACGAACGTGCCAGTAGTAGTGAACATAACGTCCAGCAGACTGAGCTGCGATCTCGTATATTTCTGTCGACGCTTATTACAATTGTAATTGGCACAGTGGTATAGAGTCTGTGCCAATTACCCCGGTGGGATAGTGTCAGTAATGGTCTTAAATACTTGATGGAACCGCTACTTGTGCACAGTACCCCTGTGGAAGACACGTCTGGTAAACCAACATTAACAGGAGAATTAAGCAAATGAACATTAACAGTGAATCAGTGAATCTAACATATAATATAATAATAATTAATTTATTTCTCACATCTTTTGGTTACAAAGAAATCAATACAAAAAAATTTACAATTGAGAAAACCTCCACATGGGCAAAAGCTTGTGTGTTGAGGCCAAGTCCCAGTCATTTAACCAGTTTTTGTGAGTCAGACACTTTACAATTAGTTTATTATATATTTACATTTGAGAAGATTAAAAAATATATATGCCTGTATCTCATATGTTTTTTGTCAGTTACCATTCAGTAATTTTTTTTCTTTAAACTGTCATATATATTTGGATTAAGATCCAAAAATCATGCAATATATAATATAAAATAAGTTATCTCCTGTCACAAAGCTAAATCCAATTCATCGAGCCATTTACGACCTGCCGTACTTATTCTGTTTATACTAGCCAATCCCTCCGTAAAAGAACGCAGGGGGACACCGTAATTATGTGATCGATTGATTGGATAGACTCCCCACAATCACATGACTGATTTAGTGTCAAACTCAGTTTATACTTCCAGTAGTTACATCTACGCATGCCAGTTCGGAACCGATTCAAAAGTGTCCATTCTCTCCGAGGGAGGTTCATTCCACCAACAGGTATTGATGGAGCGTTAATAAGGAACTTATTGCGTTCATCAAAACTGTTCCACGCTACGGCCCAGTTAGTATTGGGCGAAAAATTTGAACTGCTCAACTAGAAAGCAGTACGTAGAGGTGGGTTTCGAGATTTTAAGCGACCGTTCTGACGAGGGAAACCCTGGGTAATGGGGAGGTGCAGGGCATTCAAGATCTTATTGAATTCTTTAAGTAGTGCCTCCTGACGTCTTATTTCTGGAGGAGCTATATTACACAGTACTGGGAACCAAGGTAGTGGAGTTACCATGAGAGTACCACTATTAGCTCTCATAGCTCTATTAAGTTGGACATCAATCACTTTTGTATGTACGCTAATTAGCCATACAGGAGCACTGTATTCAGCAGAGACAAAGCAGTAGTACACAGGACGTGTGCGTTAGCTCCTCAAGTTGTTCCAGCAATATGATGTAGTACAGTTGCCCTGGTTTTAATTTTAGCTGCTGTTTTTTGAAGATGGCTTTTAAATGTCAGTGATCGATCTAACCTTACTCCCAGATAACGTGGTTGATCATTATGATGGAGTTTTACACTTTGAAACTGCCCGTTGAAAGATGTTCAGTTTTCAATTAGGCAGTCTGTTACTTAGGTAGGAAGCAGGCTACTTCAGTTTTTGATGGGTTAGGATTTAGCTTCCAGGTTCTAAAGTATTTTTCGAGGGCTGCAAAGTCACTTGTGAATGTTACTCCAGTAGCTGTGAAGTCCTTATGTTGGTAAGCTAAAGCGATATCATCTGCATATATAAACTTTCTAGACTTTGTTATTGGGATGTCAGCGGTATACACGTTGAACAAAATTGGAGCAAGGACAGACCTATGTGGCAGACCATCCTTCAACTATCTAAAAGAGCTTTCTTCATGACCAAGATATACTTTTATTAGCCTGGCACTAATCATTGACTCCAAAAGTCGCAAAAGAAAGGGACAAGAAAGAGGCTGTAGAATTTTAACAACAAACCTTTCCTCCACGCTGTGTCATAAGCTGCTGTGAGATAAACAAAAGCTGCAGATGTTTTTAACTTCTTTTCAAACCCATTCTCAATAAATTATGTCAGAGCTCGGATCTGGTCGCTACAACTTCGACCAGAACAAAAACCAGCCTGCTCAACTGAAACATCAGAATCAAGAATGAGTGATATTCTACTGTATAGCAGCCTTTCCAGCAGCTTATAACAAACACTAAGTAGAGATATAGGGTGATCATTTTCCACTCGTTCAGGGTCTTTTTCAGGCTTCAGAATAGCTACTACTAATGATCGCTTGAATGCTTTTGGTAAATTGCCTGTAGCTAATATCTTATTGTAGACTGCTTGAAGCCATTGTTTAACTTTGCTACCAGCATGCAGCAGAAATTTCGTAAAGATACCATCAAGACCGGCTGCTTTCCCTGCTGGTATAGAGGAATCGCCCTGTCTCTCTTCCTCTGTGAAACTACTGGAGACTTCCAGGGGTGCCATTTAACTCTTTTTTTATTTCACTCAACTTGTAAAGCATGTGTTTGTCCGAAGGTTGGCGAGCTGAATATTCGTTTAGCTATATCAGAGGCCTTTGGGTGAAGCACTTCTCTTTGATTTGGAGTTTTACCAGTACAGAATTTCCTTAAAAGTGACCACGCTTTTCTACTGCTGTGGGTAAAATTTATTTCTTCACCATTTTTCTATTCTGGCACTGTCTAGAGAGTGCAGCAACAGATTAGCCGTATTGGAGTTTTCAGTAGCATTAAACTCCTTGCAAAGGTCATCTGATTCTCTGCATCCTGGTATATACTCTTTTCTGTATCCTCTTGGTATACAATCTTTAACAATTGATGAGATGAAATTTGTAAAACAATCGTTATTTCTTATTCTAGGAGAAATGAACCTGATGCTATCATCAAGCCTGGTGGTAAAGGCTTCCCAGTGTGCTTTATTAAAATTCCATCTAGGCAGTGGAAAAGATCGAATTATGGGAATTTGGATTCCCAATGAAACTAGTACTGGCCTATGTTAAGAGTGGATAAAAGCATCAAGAACTTTCCTAATTGGTTTTGGGCTTGATGATCTTTCACTTGAGCAGAACCTTAAGCGGGAGAGTAACCTCGATGCCAATGAGCTGAATAAAAAGTGGCAGAATCTTTAGCATCAAAGAACAGGAAAAGGTTGTTCATTTCAGCCCAGTCAATAAGCTTTCTGCCATTCTCATCGTCGGTGTTGTAGCCCCATTGGCTATGGTGACTGTTAAAGTCTGCCACATAGAGGACAGGATGTTCAAAACTTGGCAAAATCCTATTGTCAGGCCATTGGATGTTAGGAGGCTTATGAACATTGACTATTGTAGAGTCTGACACTTGGATTGCCAAGACAAAGATGTCACCATTAGAGCTCTTGTGGGTAACTGACACATTGTCAATGTCATGCTTCACGTAAGTTGCAATACCATAGCATGCCACAGCTGGGAGATCAACAATTTGTGACAGTCTAGCTACCAGATTTGTTGTTCGTTTAGAACTACTCAGAGGATACGTACAGCTTTAAAGATTTGCTGTGGAGACGAACAACATCATCCGTCGGGATAACGTTGTTAAAATGCGCTATTCATCGCTTTACACTACGCTATTAAAATATATAACTTACTAATAATAAAGGTAGCAAAAAATAAAATAAATAAGTTGACATTAAAATTATTGATTATTACTGAATATAATTTACGGCAATACAAACTAATATAATGTAATACTTTAAGAATGAAATAAAAAACCAAATTGTTATTGTATTTAAAAAGTTAAATTTAAATTGAGAGATATATAACCAGACCACCTAAACACGTTACCACTGTACATGTGAGGGTGGGCGGGAGGGCCGTTGCCACTGTACATGTGTGGGTGGACGGGAGAGCCGTTGCCAATGTACATGTGTAGATGGGCGGGAGGGCCGTTGCCACTGTACATGTGTAGGTAAGCGGGATTGCCGTTACCACTGTACATGTGTAGGTGAGCGGGAGGGCCGTTATCACTGTACACGTGTGGGTGGGCGGGAGGGCCGTTGCCACTCTACATGTGTAGGTGAGCAGGATTGCGGTTGCCACTGTACATGTGTGGGTGAGCAGGAGGGCCGTTACCTCTGTACATGTATGGGTGAGCGAGAGGGCCTTTACCACTGTACATGTGTAGGTAGGCGGGTGGGCCGTAACCACTATACATGTGTAGGTGAGCGGGAGGGCCGTTACCACTGTACATGTGTAGGTGAGCGGGAGGGCCATTACCACTGTACATCTGTGGGTGAGCGAGAGGGCTGTTACCACTGTACATGTGTATGTAGACGGGTGGGCCGTAACCACTGTACATGTATGGGTGGGCGGGAGGGTTGACCCACTAGCCCACCCATACACGTACAGTGGTATTGACCCACCTGCCCGCCCATACAGTATTGACCTACCAGACCACCTATACACGTACAGTGGTATTGGTACACCCATTCATACACTCACCACGAACGTTCATATCGTATTAACCCTAACATAATTATATTTAACATACTAAATAATTTATTTATTTATTTACGGTACAAACCATTTTACAATAATAATAACACAAAAACTATATGTACAATGATAATAAAATTAGCCAATATAACACATGTTAAATGAGGAACCATCTACGTTTAACATAAAGTGAAAATTGAAATGTAAATATTTGCTGATCAATGAACAGGAAGGCTGACTAACATGAAAAATATTTACTGTAATTCATGTACTAAATAGACATTGAAGCTTAACAATGGTAAGATCTACACAGCACAATGACTTACAGACTAGATATCAACGATAAATATTGAACATGATAACAGTATATAAACCAACTAACCATGCTAACTAAAAATAAAAGCAATTTAATAAAAAACAACAAGTTGAAATTTAAGTAACGACAATGGAAATATAAACATGCAAAAAAAATATTAACATAAACCCATAACTATACGCTTTATATGGTGTTCACTGTCTGTAAAGAAGTCTATGTGTGGCGAAACCATGGTTGACTGGTTGGCATAGTTCGTTCCGTGTTGCCTTCGTACGAAGAGGTCTCTAGAACTCGTGGCAGATGGGAGATGAAAGTAAATCCTACCCAGTAGATCAGGGAAGTCGACGAGCTACTCAGTTTTTTTGGAGCCGATTTCACAATTTTAGGGATGCCATTGAGATACTTAATGGTTAGATTTAATTCATAAACATTAAACTTCACAGATAAAACTTTCAGACTTAAATCCATAGATGAAAAAAAATTAAAAAGAATTATACTGGCACTCCCAAACAAAAACTCGAATGGATACGATGAGGTATCAGTTAAATTATTAAAGGAGGGCATAAACAATTTGTTACAACTATTAACGTATCTTGTGAACTCCTCATTTATTAGTGGAAATTTTCCAAAAAAGTTAAAAATAGCAAAGGTTGTAACGGTACATAAAAAGGGTGATTCTCAAAATGTAAAGAGCTCCCGTCCAATTAGTTTACTGCCAACAACTTCTAAAATATATGAACGTGTAGTAAAAGAACAATTTACTCAGCCTTTTAGAGAGAAACAGCTGGACAAAGAACAGCACAGGTTTCTTGCTGGCAGATTCACCGTAACCTCTGCATCTGACTTTGTAGTCAGTCATTAATTCTATTAATGATGGACAATCAGTTGCTTGGGTATTCATGGACCTTAGTCGCGACTTTGACAGTGTTTCCCATGAGAGACTTCTGCAGGTGAATCAATGAGAAAATTGTTTGCACAGTTTGGTGTGTTTAAAAATAAAATTGCAGTGCATGAAATGATTTTTTTAAACATTTTGGTTGTAACAGGCAGAAACAATTTATCCGAGGCAAACCTGTACGTTTTGATTTCAAATTTTCGGCCTTGTGTGGTGTTTTCAGAGCAAGTGGAACAATCAGGAAAAACCTAACTAGAAACTGCCCTCTTCTAAGCAAGAAAGAGATGACGTCAAGAGGTAGAGGGTCTCATGATTATGTCAGTGATGTTGAAAATAAAATTCTAATGCATCTTGACAGCTATGTCAATTAATTACACAAAGGCGTTAAAAACAAAATACATAAAATTCAACATAAGAAACAACTAGAAACCACCTAAATAACATAAATGTGTTTTAAAAATCATCAACATACATTTGATGATTTGCTTAAGCTGAAAAAAACTGAAAAAATGGCAAGTGTTACAAAAATAATGAGAAGCATTTTACCAAAAGAAAATTTAGTCATAATAAGCTTTTGAAATCAGTCATACTAATAATACATTTTCAATTTCTTTCTTGGACATATGACCGCTGACCAC
>JAQJVL010009505.1:0-5000 GCA_035578905.1 Stictocephala bisonia
TGCGCTGAATATGTGTGGAGTAGTTATTTATTCAGTTTTCCATGTGGATAAAAGGGCCAGCACCTTGTCAGTCCGTTCCTTACTTCCCAGCAACCTCAAGGATAAACCTAGTAATTGTAGCTATAGGTGTATAAAGATGTACATTAGTTTATATATATATATATATATATATATATATATATATATATATATATATACATTTATTTATTTTAAAACGGCCACTGAGGTGGTAGTGCAGCCATAATAACTTTACTTTTTATCTTTTAAGAATATATAAATTAAAATAGCTTGCTAATCAATTGAATTACATATGAAAAATGCTGCTGAAATATTACGAACTATTTTTGAGGCAATCTTCACGTTGCTTTTTTAGCAGCGCCTTTCCATGATGATTATTTTTTACCAAGAATAAAAAGTAAATTTAATACATATTGCAATTTCAGAATATACTATCACAAACGTTAATGTATTTTTATTAGTAATGAATTTACTATTTCTGAAGTAACATTATTAATAACATAATAAAATCAAATCTTAATTAAGTAAGAACTAATGCATATAACAATGTAGAATCTTTCTGGTTAACGATAGCCACAACAATAGGAAGTGTGTCCAATAGTATTGTAGACCCAATTAGCTTTGTTGACAAGTTGGGCTTAGTGCCAGACAAGTTGACAAGCACTGTCAAACTTCCCTTGCTTACATAGGTTTTTATAGTTGCTTTTACTGTATAGTATTTTAATATTTAGATCGTTTTGTTAATTTATGAGCTCACACAAAATATATTAACAAATTAAGAACACATAGAGAAAGTATAATACGATTGTAAACAATAATTAAAATTATACATTAAAAGCATTTATGGAATTTTAGGTTACTTGAGGAAACAACACTTTTTCTGAATTTACTCAGATCTAAAATGATAAAAAATGTATTAAAAATAAAGGCAAAAGGGTTTTGTTAAATACAAGTTTTTAAATAACTAAAACATTTCGTGTTTTAAAAAAATTTAAAAACGTTCGTGTCTTACGAAAAACGACTAAGTGATTTTGTATAAATATTATTGGCGGCCCTTAAAATTTTCAAAATTAAGTAACTTTACAACAAATTAACATAATAATAAATTCGAGTTATTGCACGCATTTATCTCTCCAAGTACAACGTTCCAATAACACTCCACCCCGCTAGAGGTGTTTTAACTCAATGAAACTTCTTATCTACTTCCCCACAGACTGGTATTGGATAACCTACTCAACTGAAACCTCCACGCAAGTCAAACCTTATTTCAGACTATGGACTATATTCGGAAACTATTTTTGAACTATTAAATTATGCAGGTCTACGATAGAAAAGTTGTGTGAAATATAATTATTGAACTATACTGTACTTTCAGTGCTGATTGCGGAAAAAATATTGACAAAATCTTTAACGTATTGTTTTGTCACAAATGCAAAGTAAATGTTTTGCTATTTGAAGTTTTATCATGTAAGGAGCATGATCTGAAATTATGAAAGGTCAATTTGTGGTGATCTGAAATGTTAAAGTTTCCTTGCTTGTACTCTGATTGGGATAGTCATCATGATGGGAAGCTTTTTTTTTTTTTAATTGGCCAGTAAGAAAATCAAAGTGTTGTTGATCACAAGAAGATACTCCCACCATTTCAAATTAAATTGGGTTTTTATGAAACAGTTTGTGAAAGCATTACCAAAAGAAGGGAATTGTTTTCGATATCACTATGAACAGTTTCGTGGTTTATACGAAACTAAGATAAAAAAAGGAGTATTGGTCCTTCCTGACATAAGAAAACTTATGAGAGATACCAACTTTGAGGATAAATGGAAATAAATAAAAAAGTGGCATGGGCATATTTAAATTTGTTGTAAACAGTTTTCTCGGAAACAAAAAGGACCCGAATTACAAATTGATTATTGCAGATATTCTATACAACTTCAAGAAATTTTATTGTAACATGAGCAAGTCAAGTTCATTTTCACTGGCACCTTGACTACTTTCCAGCAAATCTTGGTTCTGTAAGTGGACAATATTGGGAAAGTTCCCATTACGATTCTCAATAAATCCACAGTAGAATGAGCTCTAAAAGAAGCATATAGTGCTACAATAAAGATGTTTAGCTCTAAAATTATGCAAATTTTCATATTCTGTTGTTTATAAATTTTCAATTACCCGAAAGTGTGAATATCAGGTTAAATTTGGTTTTGCCTCAAAATACATTCATTTTTTGGAAAATAACCTAACTTGATAGAAAAATATGGATTTCATTTTTGTATTAAGCCTGAAAAGTACATAAAAATAATATATCAAAACTTTCAATAATTATTATTTAGTAGACCTATAAATAAGTAAATGTGTATACACCTATTCATAGGTCATCAGATTTTTTCTTCTAAAAACATTACTTTAGTACTAATTCAGTGTTTGAGTAATTACCATACTTAAGTTGAATAGAATATTACAATTTTGTAGGTTTCATATGACAAAATATTAGTATGGTATTAAAAGAGTATGGTTCTATAAATATTATACAGAAAATTTCATAAATGTATAGTGAATAATTCATCATTAAGACAACGATTGCAGAGATATGGGCGAACATGAGGGGCGAGTGAGTGTTATGAGTGTGGTGAACTAGTGTAGTCATTGTTCCTTAGAAAGGGCATAAATAACCCCATGGCCAGAACAAATAAGAGACTTACAGATTTACGTATAATCCAATCCAAGTGGTATTGGTCATGATTTATATTTCTCTTTCCTACTAAACATTCAATCCCTAATTACCACCCACCAAGTTCATCCAAGACTTCACCAGTAGTGTCCACGCCAATAGAAACCATTGAGCCAACGCCATTTCAGTTCAAGGACAAACAATTATTATTCTGATAATATTTTTCAAGTATTAGTATTTAGTTTTCGAACGATTGTTAAACTCAACTACTATGATGGTTTAATTAATGAAAAATGTACGTAATGTTTGGCACAGATGTACAGTAAACACTTCATTCAAACTATTTGTCTGAGGAATTAATATCTGGATGATTAGGACTACTGTATAATATAAGAATATATCTCAAAATATTATAGTTATTTTTTTTCATAGTTTATTTTAAAAATGTTTATAAGTGTAATTTGAGAATCGGATTTTTGAAAGTCTTTTTGCCAAAGTTGTTAGACCTTTTTAACGTTTCAATTATAATTAATTACAAATTCAATGCATTTTCATCTCAAAATCTGTCATATGCACAGTTTTAATTGGTAAACAGGCAACCTTAGATAGCCTGTGGTTATTTTCATTTCGGTGTGGGTATTTTAGTTTTGAAGTGTGAGTATTGTAAAAGTTTGGTTTGTTCCGATCAATCAATACACTCTATTGATACACTTAAATCAATACACTTACTTCGTTCTGTTAATATCACATTGATTTTTATTTATCAAAGCCAAATAGCTTTATTTTTCATGCCGTAACTATTAAGCATGAGAAATAAAACGTAAATGGTAATACAGTAAATACTTTGATAACTAACTGTGGAATGATAAAAAGTACATAATGAAATACCATAATCACGGTTTGAATTATTTGCGAAATGTTTTAATATATAAAATCCAAAAACAATTGTTATTCACTTATTACGAAACGAAAATTGAACAAATCTTGATGAAAATTTCAGGGAAGATACCATTTGTATCATAGAGACCCACTAAAAAACATATCTAAAAATGTTATTCCTAAGTGGTATTCCGTGTAGCTTTCCTTTTTTCATTAAAGTGTAATAGGATTAATTTAATATAATCATTTATTTAAATAAGCTGATACATAAACATGACTTAAAAGTATGGCCAACTTATTCAGTAGTAAGGCATTTTTCAGGTCATTTCTGCTAACTACGACACGATTACACAAACTTTCATCGCCCTAAGGTAGATTTATAGTGGTTTATAAAACACCCACCAACCCACCCATACACATACAGTGGTATTGACTCACCCATACACATGCAGTGGTATTGACCCACCCACCCATACAAGTACAATAGTATTGACCCACCCGCCCACCATGAAAATACAGGGGTATTGACCCACCCACCCATACATACATATACAGTGGTACTGACCCACCCACCCACCCATACACATACAGTGGTATTGAAAATGTATAAAAGTTTATAAAACTATATTAATTATGAGAACGTCAGCAGACTTATCTTTTTATATTCTTTAGATGCTAGAGAGAACCATTCCGTAGATTCAAAATATGGCACTTAAAACCACCATGACTATTTATTTAAAATCTTTACTCCTTATGATTAGTTGTAGAGTTATAATAACCTTAACCTTTCTGACAAGACCTATTATAATCAGGATAAAACCCATAAAAACTAAACGTAGTTACCTGTGAGAAAATTTAAGGTTACAGTTTCTAGGTAGACAGTGTGGACGTGTTATTAATTTTGGAGTTACAAATTAAATAGTTATGAAATAGTTAAAGTCTGTGCTCTTAAATAAACATTATACTCAGAATTGTACCAAATAAATTATATCCTTATATAAACAAAATACTGTAGAATGAAATAACATATTTATCACCATTTTACCTGAAAATTTAATATCCCATTTCTTCCCCAGATCAACGTCTATAATATAAAAGGCAATAAGAAACGTAAATACAGCGCGCTAATTTATGCATTTTTTTCTTTGACATTCAATGCCTACAGTAAGTCGTCCCACTTTAGAATATTTCAGTTTCCCTATACTTGTGTTTACATTCGATAATTATAAGAAAGTAACCACCATTAAAATGATATTCAAATAGACGTTTTGATATTGTAATATTTACTCTTTCATAATTCGGTATTTGGAGTGATCTTGTTGAGTTGTTGATCTGCTGCAGTTTCAACTCGAACCAGTATCTCACTACAATATTGTTAAACGATGATAAACTCAAGAAATTGTTACTAGCATATTATTACTTTTATGGTTATTTTCAA
>JAQJVL010009505.1:10000-15785 GCA_035578905.1 Stictocephala bisonia
GTGGCCTTAGCCACCACGCCGGTAGATAGACTTACGTTGAACGTTGTAGTATGTACGGAAACCACAGTACGACAACTATGTGTATACCACTTGACCCCCATTCAAAAAATGTACTTAATTTTACAATTTGAACCCAAGTCTAATGACAATTTGCATTTAATCGCGTTTACAAGTGGGATAAATCAGCCCTCTGTCCTAGATTACAGAACTAGTTATGTTAGTATAAATATAATATGTCTTAGTACCTATTAGTGTATGATATATTAAATGTAGTTTGAAGCACAAATCACTTAATTAATGAGGATTCACTGGCTAAGTCTTCAGCCTTCGGAGCGCATGTTTCAATGTTCAAATCACTAACTGAGCTAACGGTCGGTAACTCACTCGTTGAATGAAGTTTACGCACAAGCTTGAAGGCCCACGTGAACTAGCGAGTGAATTTCTATTAATATATAAATAAACAAAATCATTTCTGTAAATATTTAAAGTGGGAGCAATTCCTAAACATTAGTGTTCATGCAGTCTTCAAAAATCAATATAACAGGATAGAAAGATTTAACGTACGTGGTGTTGAAAAAAAATAATTATTATATTTCTAACTAGGTCAAGTAGAACTACATGACAAAAGAACTTGTAGTTAATTTAAGTTACATTTACGTAAAAGGGAACCGTCAAAAAATATTGTGGGTTTTAAATACATTTCACAATAAATGTACATTAAGACAAAATACAATAAGTGATAAATAGGTTTTTAATAGTGTTTTTACATACCATTATCTTCAAATTAAACTAATAATTTTAGATTTAATTCCATTATTACATTTACAATATTTAATAAATATATTACATGGTCATGTAACAAACAAATGTAATATGTATTATTGTTTTAAATCAATATTTAGATATTATCTAATTAAAAAAAGAGGTGAAATAGATTTTAATGATGATATTGGAATTAAAAATACTCTGATAAGCTATAGGCACGAACAGAAATTAATAATTCTAGATGTCATGTATCAATAACTAACAACATTTTACTATTTGTTCTGTTAGTATAAAGTTTAATATTTAGACATGTAAAAATCATGCTTTGAGTTAAGTTTCAAAACCTTGTTTGAAGGTTTTTATTGAAAAACTATTGTCGTAGCAGTAAAAATAAATGAAGCAAGAGTAAGAAAAGTTTGCGCTGTTCCAATACAGCTCAAGCCGGACAATGTAGCTTTGATCAATTCTGTAAATAGGTCTCAGAGCCTGCCTATACTGTATTACAAACTACAAGTTAGGTTACTGTTTACTGATAGCTTACTACCAACATTCAAGTAAATATAATCCTAATTTAATTCGGTTCTATCGTGTAATGTTTAAAAATAATAACATTTGCATTATTTTTTTTATCAACAACATAATAACTGTCATTATCCATATAAATTGTACATAACAACTTATACGAAAGGTATAACACAAATTTACTCATTTAACCTTGCATTAATGAGACAGGTATGAGTTAGTAACATATTTTAAAAATAATTTAATATAGAGTTTGACATAGAATCCAGTGTTGCTTTATAATAACTAAATTGTTTCTACAACAAGAAGCTATATCAAGTCATATTCTAGCTAAACAGTGGCGTTTATGGTTTGACATGTTAACAAGCAATACCAAACTTTCCTTGTTATTCCCACATGGGAGGATAAACTATGTGATGGGGGTTCAAGGTATTAAATGGTCAACCTGACACTATTACTATTCCTTACATTCGAGTTAACTATTTGATGGGGGATCAAGGTATTAAACATTCAACCTGACACTATTACTATTCCTTACATTCTAATAAAATATTTTATGGGGGATCAAGGTATTAAACGTTCAACCTGACACTATTACTATTCCTTACATTCTAGTAAACTATTTGATGGGGGATCAAGGTATTAAACATTCAACCTGACACTATTACTATTCCTTACATTCTAGTAAACTATTTGATGGGGGATCAAGGTATTAAACGTTCAACCCGACACTATTACTATTCCTTACATTCTAGTAAACTATTTGATGGGGGATCAAGGTATTAAACGTTCAACTTAACACTATTACTATTCCTTAGAATCTAGTAAACTACTTGATGGGGGATCAAGGTATTAAACGTTCAACTTAACACTATTACTATTCCTTACAATCTAGTAAACTATTTGATGGGGGATCAAGGTATTAAACGTTCAACTTAACACTATTACTATTCCTTACAATCTAGTAAACTACTTGATGGGGGATCAAGGTATTAAACGTTCAACTTAACACTATTACTATTCCTTACAATCTAGTAAACTATTTGATAGGGGATCAAGGTATTAAACGTTCAACTTAACACTATTACTATTCCTTACAATCTAGTAAACTACTTGATGGGGGATCAAGGTATTAAACGTTCAACTTAACACTATGACTATTCCCTATATTCTAGTAAACTATTTGATGGGGGATCAAGGTATTAAACTTTCAACCTGACACTATTACTATTCCTTACAATCTAGTAAACTACTTGATGGGGGATCAAGGTATTAAACGTTCAACTTAACACTATTACTATTCCTTACAATCTAGTAAACTATTTGATGGGGGATCAATGTATTAAACGTTCAACCTGACACTATTACTATTCCTTATATTCTAGTAAACTATTTGATGGGGGATCAAGGTATTAAACCTTCAACCTGACACTATTACTATTCCTTACATTCTAGTAAACTATTTGATGGGGGATCAAGGTATTAAACGTTCAACTTAACACTATTACTATTCCTTACAATCTAGTAAACTATTTGATGGGGGATCAAGGTATTAAACGTTCAACTTAACACTATTACTATTCCTTACAATCTAGTAAACTACTTGATGGGGATCAAGGTATTAAACGTTCAACTTAACACTATTACTATTCCTTACAATCTAGTAAACTATTTGATGGGGATCAAGGTATTAAACGTTCAACTTAACACTATTACTATTCCTTACAATCTAGTAAACTACTTGATGGGGGATCAAGGTATTAAACGGTCAACTTAACACTATTACTATTCCTTATATTCTAGTAAACTATTTGATGGGGGATCAAGGTATTAAACGTTCAACCTGACACTATTACTATTCCTTACAATCTAGTAAACTATTTGATGGGGGATCAAAGTAATAAACGTTCAACCTGACACTATTACTATTCCTTATATTCTAGTAAACTATTTGATGGGGGATTAATGTATTAAACGTTCAACCTGACACTATTACTATTCCTTATATTCTAGTAATCTATTTGATGGGGGATCAAGGTATTAAACGTTCAACCTGACACTATTACTATTCCTTACATTCTAGTAAACTATTTGATGGGGGATCAATGAATTAAACGTTCAACCTGACACTATTACTATTCCTTATAATCTAGTAAACTATTTGATGGGGGATCAAGGTATTAAACGTTCAACTTAACACTATTACTATTCCTTACAATCTAGTGAACTATTTGATGGGGGATCAATGTATTAAACTTTCAACCTGACACTATTACTATTCCTTACAATCTAGTATACTACTTGATGGGGGATCAAGGTATTAAACGTTCAACTTAACACTATTACTATTCCTTACAATCTAGTAAACTATTTGATGGGGGATCAAGGTATTAAACGTTCAACTTAACACTATTACTATTCCTTACAATCTAGTAAACTACTTGATGGGGGATCAAGGTATTAAACGTTCAACTTAACACTATTACTATTCCTTACAATCTAGTAAACTATTTGATGGGGGATCAAGGTATTAAACGTTCAACCTGACACTATTACTATTCCTTACATTCTAGTAAACTATTTGATGGGGGATAGTAGATAAAATCTGCTGGTTTTAGACCCAGTAGTAGATAAAAAGCTCAGGAGCCAGACCCACTTTTAACTTTGGACCCAAGATGGCGGCGGTCACGTGACCGGATCCAAGATGGCGGCCGGAACCGGATCCAAGATAGCGGCGCCCATTTCCCGCCAAATTTTCTAACCTCACTTTTCCTAACCTTAAATTCCCGCCAAATTTCCTAACCTCACTTTTCCTAACCTCAAATTTCCCTCAAATTCCCAAATTTCCCACCAAATTCTCACATCATACTATATGAAATTCACTGTTAACCTTGTTATACTATATAAAATGCACTTTTTTGTCCAATATGGCGTCTTTTTCTATATTATACTATATAAAATGCACTTTTTTGTCCAATATGGCGTCTTTTTCCATGTTATACTATATAAAATGCACTTTTTTTGTCCAATATGGCGTCTTTTTCCATGTTATACTATATAAAATGCACTTTTTTGTCCAATATGGCGTCTTTTTCCATGTTATACTATATAAAATTCACTTTTTTGTCCAATATGGCGTCTTTTTCCATGATAAACTATATAAACTTCACTTTTTTGTCCAATATGATGCCTTTTTCCATGTTAGACTATATAAAATGAACTTTTTTGTCCAATATGACGTCTTTCCCTCCTCAAAATTCCCTCCCAAAATTCCTCATGCAATATGGCGAATTTTCCCTTCGGGTACTTCCGGCGACCGTCGACTACCTTCGTACACGTCGTCTGCTGGTCGGGCGCGCATGCGCCCCTTGTTACTCTACTCTATGTGCTCGATTCGATCGTAGCGCACCTGGTGGCAAAACTTAGCACATCCTTTCGGAAACATGGCGCCTTCAGAAGGGAAGTTCCAGGTGGGAAAATTCCCTCCCTCAAATTCCCTCGGTATACTATACAAAATGCACTCTTCCCATCTCATACTATATAAAATGCAAAAGATGGTGGCCATTTACATATGTACTATATAAAATGCTTTTGTGTACTTCCGACGACTACCTTCGTACGCTCTTCACCCCTCGGCTACAGGTCTGACGCGCATGCGCACCCATATGCTACGCTCTGATTGGATAGTCCCTTCTTCTCAATTTGAAAAACAGTACTACACAGGATGACGTAATCGGAGTTTCAAGTCTGGACAGACGCGTGACCTAATTGACCCCTACCTCATCCATCCCTATATAAACGACCAACACATTCAATCCGTCTCACTTCTGCTCTTGCGCTCGTACTGATCAGACGTGTCTTCACTTTGCTCCTACTCACGTAATTCTTGTAATTTTGGACGCCGTTCTCTGTACGGTATTTCAAAGTAATAATCAATATTTACCACCCTTTGTTTTTCTTCCGATTTAATTTTGTTTAAAAGATGGAATCCTTTTCCATATACGACAACCTCGTCACCATTTCCCGTAGGTTCGATACATCCGATCCTGATCTCCTTACCGTTCTAACGGAACATAAAAACAAAATTATGTCTGAAATAAATAACCACCTAAACAGGCTCGGGGGAGTTAAATGGTATATCACAGTCCAGATTAAATTTTCCAAAACAATAAACAACGAAGAAATCACAACAACACCCTTCTTTCACGGCAAAACCCATCCTTTGCTACCTTCTGATTCTCTAGATATTCAGTATTCCGAGGCTACAGACAAAATTTTAGAAAGCGTGGCTAAGTGGGTAAGTCAAGGTAGTGGGTGGGTAATAGAAAACGTTTTACGCCTAGATCTGTTCATTGTTAAATATCAACCTTTGTACGCCTCTTCCTATATACCTACCCCAAAACAAATTTCTCACCCCACTAAAGGAATTATAAATATTAAGAACGACAGTCAAAAATGTTTCCTGTACTATGTACTTGCCCATTTGTACCCGGACCGA
>JAQJVL010009506.1:0-15792 GCA_035578905.1 Stictocephala bisonia
AAAATCAACCCAAATTTTTAGTTTATTTCATACGTCAAATATTGTTTATAGTGTAAATATATTTATTGTTTTTAGAAATTGTAATTATATATTAACACTGCAGGTTACTGGTAGGCCTGTTTGTAGCTGGCATGAATCTTAGTTATGCTATATTTTATTTTGTAATTTATTTGTTTGATAAGAACAATCATTCATAATGACAGATCCTTGTAGATCAAGTGATATTCGGGAAATTCTATTTCAAAGTGGGATTATTGAATCTGAAGATGATACATTATTAGTGTATTGAAGGTATGGCAGCAAATGCAAAACACGCAATTTTTTATTTATGTGCGAATTTACTTTTTGGAACTTATATCTTCCTATCAAGTAATGGTTTCTATAGATACCTATACATTTTTGTAATATGTATAAAATTTTACATAATATGAAGAAACTATCAAGCTAAAATAAATATCACTGGTGTTATATAAATAAGCAAAAGAAAAATAATTTATTTATTTACATATTTATTTTGTCTCTCATCTCATACCAGATTTACAAAAATAAAGTTAGCCTTCTAATATATGTACTGTCAAATGCTACATTTCAGGCTGAAAACAATGATATACAACAAGTTATACTTATAAGTTATACTTATACTTATAATAATAAGGCAGCTGGAATATTAATTTAATAAACCTTTGCGAAACAAATAATTTTGCTGCCACACTGGGGGAACAACTATACCACACTTGCAGGGTTAACACGTCCAATGCTGATGACGCCAGTTGGCGTCACACAGAACGTGCCTTGTATGCTGATGACGCCAGTTGGCGTCACTCCCGCCTTTTTGCAAGCCAACAAGAACGTAAAAACAAGAACGACGCCACTTGGCGTCATTTATTATTTTTTACATTGCTAATTTTTGAATAAAACATTTCGTGAACATGTACATAATAAATTATGAAATAATAAACATCCAAAAATAAAATAAAATATTTCAGCATTTGCACGTTAATGAATTTCCATGTCAGCAGTGAACGTGTTAAAACACGATTAAAATATTACTGCTGGTTGAACCAACAGGTGTTCATTTCACGTTTCCCTATTACTAATTACAAATATTTATTTAGGCGTGCCATAGATTTCATTCTATGAATGTATTTGTTGCTTCAAATAAATGTTCTCTTGACTAATTCTTAATGAAAGTAGTATGGCTGAATTAATTGCAGTGTTATGCTGTTAGAATGTATGTTGAATAAGTGGTTTCCCAAAGGGAAAGGGGTTCTGTCAGCAACAACCTACTGGGTTGGGGAGGTCAGGGGAGTAAAGAATAACTATGGACTGGTCTTCTTCCCCGTTATGTTTATGAAACTTAAAGTTTTGAGGTATTGAATGGCCTGTTTTGTGAAAGGTTATATTTAGTTATTTTACTTAAGTCAGCACATTTTACTTCTTGTAATGGTTTTATATATGTGCACTCAAGAAGGGGATTGCAGCTTGCTCCCCTCCGTATCCACTTATGCTAACACTGCTGTAGTATGAGTTGTTTAGACGTTGATTGAGCAGTATGAACAGTATCAGGAGGCTTGGTATTGGTTGACACTGTAACATTTGATTATTTTATTAACATTTTAAAATAATGCTACATAACAGATATGATATAACCTTTTAATATAGCAGCAGTAAAAATTATCAGTATAATAATAAACATGCCATGAAGATGCACCGGATCAGATATAAGATTTGTAAGTTCTGATGAGCTATAATGAATTAATTGTAAAAAAACTAGTAGTACTACGATAAGTATATTGACTATTCAAACTATACCATCCACATCTATAATCAGAAACAATAATAGTGTTAAAAATAAAATGATAACATATGTTTTCCTAATAGTATTATTAATGTGAATGTATATTTGAGTGTCTTTAATCATTCACTCAAAAACGGCCCTGGAATAGATTTGGATGGTTTTGTTTTCTTATTGCAGATTGAATTTATTCACATTGTTGAATTTATATTTTACTGTTAGAACTGGTCTAGCACCTGTCACGGGTGCCTCTGTGTCATTGTGAATAAATTTAATGGCTTAAAGATAATAATTATGAACTCTATGAAATAAGCTCTAAAATATCTGAAAATCTTACATCCTCTTGCATTGCTCCGTAACTCCACGTGTGGACATATAGCTTGTCAAGAATGGAGTTTCACTGTCATTTTTAATATATATATGGCACAACACGCTTCACCCATGATATGATGCAACATTATCAGTGATGTCTCCAAGATGACAAATAGCCTTTTGGCGTGGATTTCATTGAGTATGCTATTGGTTTGGCAAGTGAATGTTCATACTCACACACCAAGGAAAGGGGAATAGATATATTATCGGGAACTATGCTTCCACAACAATTCAGACTGAATTTTATAATTTAATTACTTTAAGGGTCTTTAGGCAACAACATGTTAATAGTACATATGTACTCTTAAGGAAACTATTCATTTCATCATGTGTATGTGCTGATATTGTAAAAACATATCACTATTCCTATCTACCAAGAACATAGTTATATTAATCAGCTGTTGTCAATCTTAAATTAACTCTATTTTTATTTTATTTTGTGGCTTTTTCTTTTAGTGCTCCACCTATTACTGTATTAAGAATTGTATTAAATTTACATACGTCTAACTGTCTTCCCTTCCACATTTCTTCTTCCCATGCTTCGCTGTTAAATTTTTCGTTTGTATTCCCTTCTGTCTCTTCCTAGATGGGCGTTTTAAATCCTCCATCACTACCACACTCTGGCTCTTAAAATGTCTCAGCAGTTCATCCTCAAAATCTTCCTTCTACTCCCCTGTGCACCAAACTGGTTTGGGATTAGACATGTAGCAGCTCCAAGCTGGTTGCTTTCAAACTTATACTTGCTCATCATCTTATCACTGATTCCCTCAACTTCTTCCAAAATGTCCCTTCTTGGGTAGTAGATAAAAAGAGCATTAGTTTCTCACTCTGCTAACAAGTAGAACGAATAAAAGTGTGATTTTTGGTTGCATTGTTGCATGTTACTTAACTACTATTGTCAAAGAGAATTTCCCAGGCATTGGCAAAAGTATACATTTTTGTCTATACTTAAAACTGCATGAGGTGTGAGACTGAACATAAATCTTTTGTGTTGTTTCATTGTTTGCTTTTTGTGTTGTCATTTTATTCAATTCTCGTACAACTAACAAAATATGCCTTTACAAAATTGTAAATTAAATCATAGTTAGCAAATATTGATAAGTTTTGAAATTATTTTGTTAGTATGAAATGTGAGATTTCGGTGTTGTCAAAGGCATGATCTTCACTTTTTATATTGTCATCTGCAACTTTTTCTTTTTTCTTTGGTTTTTTAAAGGCTTAGTTTGCCGAAACATGCAATATTTAACTTTGGTTGTACACAATTTGTGCATCCTAAATAAGGTACTTATATGAATATGTTTAACATATTGCTCAAAATGTTTGTACAGTATCGCTGTTACTATTAAATTATAACCATACCCATGGCCAGTTTCCTTTTTTAACCATTCTTCCAAATGAATCCCCTATATCCTTGATCTTGACAAGACCACACTTTGTGTGTTTTTGTTTTTAAAGAATTGTTAATTTTTTCAGAATAATAAAAACATATTACTTGACACAACAATATTTAGTAAGCTAATTCCTATAAAGATTATTTTACAAATAGGTTTATTTAGGAAACACTAATTGATTAGAAAATCATACTTCATAAATGTGTTCTTTAGATATAAACAGGATGATTTATCTAACAGCTGGCATAGTTATCTGTTAGTTTTATTCTTCATTGAGGGAATTTAAAGGAATATATCTTGCGGTGGTGATAGATCTGATCTTAATTTTTATCCTCTTTTGAGTCATATGACAAATAAAATACTTACCTTTGTAATGTTTATATACAGTTAAATTTTATGCTATATACTGATTTCACCACTACAGGTGCGAAAACCTTTATATAATTCACCAGCACTGGGAGCAGTCTTATTTTTAGAGAGTATGGAACTCTCATCAGATCCACCAACCTTTTCCACATCCATGGTCAATCAGCCCCCAGATGATAAGACAACTTCCAGCAAGTGCGCTTCCACTAGATACTTCAACAACATTTTTTTTTTTTAATTTACAAAAAGCTATCTTTGTACCCTTAGACTTTTCATCACTTGCTGCACGTTGTTATCAGTCATCAATATGGTCGTGTCATCATCCGATTTGCCGGATGTCTTATCCAACGTTTTGGGACTCAGAAATACTTAGGGAGATTTATGTTTAGAATCTGCAGTTTCCGGTGACAACCGCGTAAAGGGTTTACTATCTACAATATTTACAAGATGACCAGACGTTTCGCCCATACTGTGATGTGGCAGTCTCAGAGAAACCACTGAGGATGCCACATCACAGTATGGGCGAAACGTCTGGTTATCTTGTAAATATTGTAGATAGTACCTTGACGCGGTTGTCATCGGAAAATCTAGATTCTAGTTATGACACCGGCCGCTTAAGCCTGTTCTAAGAGATTTATGTTGTTTATTTTTATAATTACTTTTGCTACATTTTTTCTTGATGAAAGCAATTCCTGAAGAAGAATTTTAACTCTAAATATTTTTTAGTAAATAAGAGAGAAAGCCAATTTACAAATCTAACAGAGGAAAATATAAAAATTGAGATGTTATAAACAAAGCAAAAAATATCCTTAACTTTGTTTGCTTTCCTCAAAACAAATAATTTTTGATAAGAATAGAGTTTCACGTGACATTCTACTAAAGTGTGCGAGTTTATACAAGACCTATTGGGGCCTTTTCTATCAGGAGTGTTCTGTATTTTCTTGGTGGTTTTTTCTGGTTTTACATTTAACCACAGATTGCTTATGATGTGGACATTCTTATATTGTTGTGTGTTCTAAACCAGCAGCTAACCATAAGAGCAGCGCATGGCTGAGTTGATCAAGTCTGTCAATGCGTTGCAGCTCATAAAGAGACCCACCCATCTAACGTATTTGACAGGTTCCCCCCGGCTCAGCCAGTAATTTAAAGAGCCCAAAATGTTACTGATTTTGTACCTCACAAGGATCCATACCCAGCTGAACCAAAAGGGAAAACTAACATAAAAGTGCTTTTAAGCAATGTAATTGTTGAACAATTCTGCTATAAATAAGAAAAGTCTTCATATATAAGACTTAGTCTTATTATGAAAAAGGAAAAGTCTTCATAATAAGAAATTTAAAACCAATTTTTACCCTACAGCAAAACAAACTTGTGATATAAGACCCCAGGATCTTTTGATTTAGGAAACATGTTGAAATATTTGTTCTGTAACAATTTATCTATAATTTTAAGCCGCATCATAAATGCCTCAAGCCTATTAACTTTTTTTTTTATATTTAAAATTTGTCAAAACATCTCTTATATGAATAATATATTGTATAACAGGTCTTTTATAAAAATGTAAACACGATCGATGAAAAAAGTTAGATCACTATCAGAAGATCAGCCAATAACAATTGGTGGCTCTGCAGTGATCACACTGGTGCCTGTTGAAGAGCCGTCTCCTCCTCAAGAAGCCCCTCCATCAACGACCATGGCACCTGTAACCTCTGAAGGTGTTGTAGGGATGGTACCAACTTACCAGGTGTCAGCCCCGACCACCATCGAAAGCCCCTACAACTATGTCATCACCTACCTCTGTTGATAACCACGTGTATCCTCAAGGCCTAATTCAGGTAAAAATTATTTATAATTCTTGACAGAGTTTTACCTGTTTATTAAGACATGCTGGCCCATCCCCAATCCAATTTGTAATTTGGTCAATATTTAAAATATTAAATTTGGGGCACTAAACCCAGGATTTCAGTAGCAATGAAAGGAAAGGATAGCATCATACCTGGTACACTATAGAAAGAAACACATTCACATCACAAAGAAGGAACTGGTTAGTGAAATATTCGGGTTCACTCGCCCCACTCCATGGCCAATAGCCTCGAAATATTTCAGTAACCAGTTCTTTCTTTGTGATGTGAATGTGTTCCTTTCTCCAGTGTATCAGTTTATCAGATATGCTTCTTTCCTTTCCTTTCATTATCACTGTAATATTAAATTGTACAATTACAGTATCTCAGTCACTTTCCTCTTTAAAAACATAGAATGTAGTCAAATGTTTCACCATCAAACACTTAAACAATAGACAGTTCAATCAATTTATTTTCTCACTTGCACAAGCTGCAAGTATCATAAAAATATTGACACTAACAGAAGCTAAACAAATATGTATACCCATGATACTGTGACGTTTTTAATACGTCCTAATTTATAAATAATTAATCGCTATGTGGGTTTTACAAATAAGCAACACGTTATACTAAACAATTACTAAATTTATTGAATACAAAATTAACTTATTATAATTAAATGTATTATTTCCTTAACTTTAAACTATTGTGAAGAGTACAATTTACTATTAGGCCTACTTTTACAGTTAAACTAATCTAATAATTACAATCTACGATGGTCATCAAATAATTACTCAACCTACTAATTGCAAAGTGACTTTACTAAATTCCCTTCTTTTAATTACCAATTCCTAGCTCTAGATAAGTGGCTCTTTCCTAGATTCTCTACTATTATTTACAATACTAACTATAAAGTGACACTACTAGATTCCCTACTACCTACAGTCCCATGCTAACAGTTCACTCACAGTTTCTTCAGTGTCCCTTCAGAAGTCGTACCACAATTACCGCACTGCTCCTTCGTTATCCCCACAACGAACCACTCACCCGGTAACTTCTCGTAGACCACTTCACTATACTCGGACACTTCACTCGCACTGTAGAACTCGTCTCACTGTCGCTGCAAACACCCGGGCTGTAGACTCTAGACTCACTGACTGACTGACTGACTGACTGACTGGACTGACTGACTAGCGCTGGTATCCGGGCCGTATATATCACCTGCAGGTCTCCATCTAGCAAGCTTCTTGAATTCCCCTGCGTCCGAAGTTCCATGACAGAGCTGGCTCGTCAAACCCAGAAGATTCTAGACGTTCATTGAAGAGGTAAAGGGGTGTTCATGCGTAAAGCATTGTGCCCCAAAGGTTGTAAACAAGCAGGGCAGTGTGGTCAGCGACCCATATATTACTTCCGCATCACCGGTTCTCAGGATAGAGGCCACTCGGAATGTCACACTGCCCCCCTCCTTAAGGCTGATCGTCCCGATCAGCTTCCGCTCCATGGTACGGTGCTAGGCGATCAAGGTGGACCACAAGCATCTTGCCTCTTGGGTGTCTTTGAATCCTGTAGACCACATCGTTGATTCGTGTCACCACCCGATAAGGTCCTTGCCAATCCTGTTGAAATTTCGGGCATCTCCCCTTCTTCCGGATGGGACTGTAGAGCCACACCAGGTCGTTCATCTGGAATCCAGTGGAATTGGCTTGCCAGTCGTAGCGAGCTTTCATTTTGTCACTGGCCATTTTTAGGTGCTGACGAGCGAACTCGTGAGTGTCGTGTAGGTGGTCGACGAGCTCGCAGGCGTAGTCCGTTGCGGGCTGCTTTGCGTCAGGTGGCAGGGCCGAACATGAGGTCACTAGGCAGCCGCAGCTCCTTCCGAAGATCATCCTCGCTGGGGTGAAACCCGTAGTATCGTGGACCGAAGATCTGTACGCCAGGAGGAAAATGGGCACCTTCCGATCCTAATCCCGCTGATTGGTGGACACAACTTTCCTGAGGTGTCCAACGAGTGTCTTTATGTATCTCTCGACCATCCCATCAGATTGCGGATGAAGTGCAGTTGTCCGTGTCTTGTGCACTCCGAGACGCTGAAGCACCTCCTTCATCAACAGGGATCCGAAGTTCGTCCCTTGGTCACTGTGCAGCTCACGTGGCACTCCATACCGACAGATGAATTCGTTCACCAAGCACCCAGCTACTGTTGCGGCTTCTTGATTTGGTATGGCGTATACTTCTGGCCACTTCGTAAAGTAGTCCATGACCACCAGGAGATATTTATTTCCTGCATCTGACATGGGAAATGGACCGGCGATGTCGATGGCGATCCTCTCGAAGGGTGCCCCAACGTTGTACTGTTGCATTCTGCCTCGACTTCTTGTTTGTGGCCCTCGGCTTCCAGTACAGACATCACATTGGCGGCACCACTTCTCTACATCAGCCCTCAAGTTCAACCAGTAGAACCGCTGACGTAGCTTGTCCACCGTTCTGTTGACACCTAAGTGCCCACCAGATGCTCCATTGTGGATCTCCTCCAGCACTTCCTTCCTTTTACTTCTGGGGAGCACAATCTGCTCAATCTGCTTCCTACCATTAGGGGCCTCCCAGATTCTTATAAGCACTCCGTTCTTAACCCCTCATTGAGTCCCACTGTGCCCAGTAGCTCTTATACACATGGTTCCTAGCTGCAATGTCCTCCCAGCTAGGACGAGCCCCTGATTCCTTCTCCCGCAGCAGTGGTCCAACCTCACTATCCTCAAGCTGCTCTTTACGGAGTTCCTCCGGCTCCCATCCACTAACTGGCTCCAAAGAGACACAACGCACTTCCACGGACGGATTCCTTTCTTCTACCTTGGAGCAGTGCTTACTACCCTCTGGGCAAGGTCGGCGAGACAGGGCGTCGGCATTGGAATGGTTTCTCCCTCGTCGGTGTTCAGAGGTGAAGTTGTATTCTTGAAGACGCTGGGTTGACAGTTGCTCCTTCCCATCGTCCCTTTTTAGTTTTCCCTGCCTCTGCCCCCAAGAGGCTTTACTCGGGGCATTTACTTCGGTAATGGCCTAACTCTCCACACCCCCAACAGCGAATCTCCTTCTTCCGGTCCCTCAGGGCATCAAGCACTTTCCTCACGATGTCTTCTATCTTCGTCGGTTCTTCTTCCTCTGCGTAGACTCCTCGCAGACGTGCCTGGCCCCGGACGGATTGCTTCTACGGCCTCAAACTCCAAGGCTTGCGTCAGGGCCCCGTTTAAAGTGTTTAGGCCGGGCCAACTTTACAGCCTGCTGCGTCTCAGCAATCCGCAGCCCATCGAGGAACCTTTCAATGGATAGGCTCTCGTAAAACAGCTTCGTCCACTGTGGGATACAGCGCCCCTCACTAATCGTGCGATGTCAGCTTCGAATTCTTGAAGACTCTCATTGGACTTTCTGGTGACGACTCTGAGCTGAGATCTGTAGACCAGTTCCATGTGTTATGCCCGAACCGCATTCCAACCGTCTAATCAAACTCTTCGTAATTCTGTCGCTCAGCAGGTGGAACGGGTTTGCAGTACGCTCAGAGCTTCTCCACAAAGTGAAAGGCACAACATGGACGCCTTCGCTGATGATGGCCAATTGTAGACAGCAGCTGGCAGTCTCAAACAAAGTAATAAAATCTTCCCAGGACATCTTTCCGTCGAAGGTTGGCAACTTGCGTTATTTACGGGATGTGGACACACACTGGGCCCGATGTTTAAGGCTGGGCAGGTTGCTGTCCCACTTCCTGAGATCCCAGGTGGTTCGTTGCAGGTTATTGACTCCTTCCTCCCCTGAACCATTTCTTCTAAAAACCTAATCCTATCACCTAATTGCTTCGAACAGTCATCTAATTGTTTTTTAAATTCGTTCGAACAGTCATCTAATTGCTTTTTAAATTCGTCTTCAACTTGGCAAATTTTATAATTAAATTCTGTAGCTAACTCTTCCTTCAAAGTTTTTCAATTACTATTTAGTTTTTCGGTTAAGTCATCTTTCACTTCTTTTAAGTCACCTTTTAAGTCACTTTGTAATTTCTCTGCATTTCTTTCTAAGTCACTTTGTAATTTCTCTGCATTTCTCTCTAAGTCACTTTGCAATTTCTCTGCATTTCTCTCTAAGTCACTTTGTAATTTTCTCTGCATTTCTGGTAATCATAGACTTAAGTGAACTAGCTTCAGTTTCAAAAAGGAATGTTTCTGGATCATCCCCTGCTTCTAGCATTGCCTGCTTAAGTCTACTTACTAAAACTGATTTTGTTCCAGTATGATCTAAGTCCCTTTCTTCTAACTCCCGCTTTAAATCAGCCACTTTTAAGTCTAATAACTTAACTCCACTAGATGCCATCGTTCTTTACAAAACTACGTTTGAACAATATAGAATTACAGTAAATGAATTCAATAAACAGCTTAACAATAACTATCAATAAATAAAAATTTTAAACGTGTTGCTCAACAAATCAATCCCACTTCTGACACCAGTGTGACGTTTTTAATACGTCCTAATTTATAAATAATTAATCGCTATGTGGGTTTTACAAATAAGCAACACGTTATACTAAACAATTACTAAATTTATTGAATATAAAATTAACTTATTATAATTAAATGTATTATTTCCTTAACTTTAAACTATTGTGAAGAGTACAATTTACTATTAGGCCTACTGTTACAGTTAAACTAATTTATATTTACAATCTTAGATGGCATCAATAATTACAACTACTAATTGCAAAGTGACTTTACTAAATTCCTTTCTTTTAATTACAATTCCTAGCTCTATGATTCTCTACTATTATTTACAATTACTAACTATAAAGTGACTCTACTAGATTCCCTACTACCTACAGTCCAAAGCTAACAGTTCACTCACAGTTTCTTCAGTGTCCCTTCAGAAGTCGTCCACAAGTACCAGCACTGCTCCTTCGTTGATCCCCACAACGAACCACTCACCGGTAACTTCTCCGTAGACCACTTCACTATACTCGGACACTTCACTCGCACTGTAGAACTGTCTCACTGTCGCTGCAAACACCCGGGCTGTAGACTCTAGACTCACTGACCGACTGACTGACTGACTGACTGACTGACTAGCGCTGGTATCCGGGCCGTATATATCACCTGCAGGTCTCCATCTAGAAGCTTCTTGAATTCCCCTGCGTCCGAAGTTCCATGACAGAGCTGGCTCGTCAACCCAGAAGATTCTAGAAGTTCATTGAAGAGGTAAAGGGGTGTTCATGCGTAAGCCATTGTGCCCCAAAGGTTGTAAACAAGCAGGGCAGGTGGTCAGCGACCCATATATTACTTCCGCATCACCGGTTCTCAGGATAGAGGCCACTCGGAATGTCACAATACACAATCAAAATGTAACATAAACCGATAAGACATTCGTCAAGTGGGTCGCTGTGTGTGCTTATAACTAATATTAAATCATCACACTATTTTCTAAACACCAAAAAAAATTTAATATGTCCTAATTGATAATTATTTTCTTTACTGTAAAATTGGTTTGTATACAGAATTTGTAGTTTGTTACCATGAAAGCAGTAATTTAAAACAATGTATTAACCTTTATTTGTTTATCGTATAGTGTAAATTTATTATTGGGCATGCTGTGTGCATAATGATTGTCTTTTCAGGAAAACAAATCAATGGATGGTCAGAACATACATAAAATTAGGTTACAAAATGTCAAATGATAAAGGAATGTTTAAGGTTTCTGCACATTCATTTCTGGAAACCTTGAAGTTGTACAGTACAATTGATTTAAATTATTTCCATAATTCTTTTACTTGACTACAGTAAAACTTGGAGAAAATTGAACCTTTGGTATTAAAGTTAAGTGTAATTACATGTAAATCTACATATTTAAACTACACTTCACTTTTTCCTCGCTGATTCACAAAGTAAACTCCTCATACAGGGAATATATGTTGACCAATACATTAGACATAAATGACGATTTTGATATAAATTAATTAAATGAGTTTTGTTGTTTATAGGTTCTACCATCCAACAAGCCAGTGCTCTACCAACAACAGAATAGTAATGTGGCGAAAACTCCTGTACGACGCAACATTGTAACGCCAACAAAACGTACACCTGCCTCTAAGAGTAGTGTTGCAAATTCACCAAGGCCAAATATCTTACCTCGACGTAGTTTTTCCTACTGCGTCTAAGCGAGCCCCAAAAAAGAGGGGAATTCTTCCAGTTTACCTGCTCCTAAAAGGCAAGTCTGCCTTACAATTCATAATTTATTGCCCATCATTGATGTAGGATTAGCTAAAAGTTTTTTCCAAGTTGAGATTGGAGTAGCTCATATGGGTATGAGCGATTTTAGTGTTAGGACCTTGAGCCTGGGTTAGAGATAGCCAGGTTCGAATTCAGTCTGGACTGGAAGTATTTATCAGTAATGTTTACCTCGTATTGTACTGGTTCTCTCTATTACTCTTTCTGCACGAGTTCCCCGCACAGATCAGTAGCCTATGAGGAATGAGCGTAGTGAGGGCTAGAAGGAGATCGACCTCTACTTCTTTATTGAGTAAAATATTATTTTATGAGTTTTAAAATTCTTTTAATCTATCCTTTGATTTAATAAAGCAACGTATATTGTGAAGGATAACCCCATTCCGTAACATTAACTAAGTTTAAGTGCTGCAGTGGTATCTGTTTTTTGCTAAACGTTCCACTTCAAAAATGAACCTTTGCATTCATAGTGTCAGTTTATATAGACTCTCCTCATACCATGGAAAGAGTTTAATTGCTTGAATTGCTTGGACACATAATTTGTTTTGTATGCCAGACAACACTAGTAAGTTTTTTAAGGTTTTTTTATATTTTCTAAACAAATTGTATTCAGGGTAATGTCACCTATTTGATAGGAAATACAAAGTATCATTCAGCTGTCAATAAAGAAGACTATCAAACTTATTTATCACCTCTAGTTTTTATATTTACTCACAATTGAGTACAAGATTCTGATTTTTCTTGAATATTTGTTGAAAGTCGCTTATAAATGATCATTAACACGTTCATTGCTGAAATCGCCCAACAATGTGCATGCCCCAGGTTGAAATATAATAAATTTTTATTATGGGACTTATAAATAGTCCCATTGTAGCCAGAGTAGTGTCAGAAGGTGTCCAGGTGTGGAATTAGGCCAATTCCATTGACGTCATTTCCGGTGCGTTGATCAACGTTGTCCGCCTGGGGCACCGGTAAGCGTTACTCAGCTGGCGATTGTTGACAATTTTGTACAGTCCAGACATTATTGATAATTAATTGCATAACAGAATAAATAAACAGTTTTACAAAAAAAATAAACTTCTTCTGTGGAAAAAATAATGTTTAGTTACGATAATAATAAGTTCGCGCACATCCATGATTATAAGGCTCCCCTCCATCTTCATCGTCCGAGCTTTCTGAGCTGCTGTCAGAATCAAGGCTATTGTCCGAGAACTCAATTCTCCAAAAACCTCACTATCATCCATTGCCACAAAAATTACTTATACAATCCTAAAAAACACTAAAAATTTTAAACTGGTACCACAAAATGAAAAATAGTGATATCCAAAAGAAGTACATCGAAATGTTTCACAAAGACCGGCACAACAAGCAAAGAGGACCCCAAAGTCCGGGGAATGGCTAACCTCACACTGAGTCAATACATTTCAAGGACTGTAGGATCATTGTACAACGCTGGCCCGCCACACGCGCTACCCGCGGGGCATCGTGATCAATGTCGCCCGCAATAACGTGTAGTAAATAAATATATAGTTAATTAACATTGCACTTAACAGCAAAGCCAGTTACAAAGTAGCTTAGGGTTTAGACATCAAAAGATTTTTTTTGGAAAAATTTTTCAACACCCTCATACACCAGCACATTATTGTTTCCCTACAAGAGATACTTGAATCATAAAACAATAATAATAAAAATAATAGTCAATAATAACCAGAATAAACTTACCATAACAGGCCACTGAAACCTGAGAAGGTTTTTGGCCTCGCCAACAATGCCCCGCCATCTCTCTCGGTCTTGCATCTAGTTTGCATCTATCCCCATTCTTCTCATGTTTTTTCTCGATTTGGTCTTTCTAGCGTAGACGTGGCCGTCCCAAAGGTAGCTTTCCTCTTGGGGGCCGTTCCTAAATTACGTAACGCCTTCAGGGGGGAGGGTGTTTTCAGCAGCGTTACTTAACTATTAAACCTCAAACATTAGTTTTAAATTCCCTTCATAAATTTGATAGTTTTTCACAAAACTACAAGATTTTTTTTAAAACTTTTAATTAACATTAACAAAAAGTAAACATTAACATATTAAAGTTATTAATATGTTCACCCCCCATTACAAAAAAAAATTAAAAAATTGACTATCATAAATCATAATAAGCATTAAAATGTATGACAACAATTGTTCCACATATTGACCCAGAGTCGGCATAGCTATTTTGTTTGTTTAAACCCCCAGTCCAACCCTTTTCGCCTCTTTTTTATTAGAGTTGTTACCAGGCTTTTTCAAGCTATTTTCATCCTCTGCTAGGGAGTGCTACGTCATTTTGCAAACACTAAGACATTGACTTTTTCCCTACTTCTATCTCTTGATCTTGCGGTTTAACCTTTTGTTGGGAATTTTCTAAAGCTAGGTTAAATAAAACAGGAGAGATTACGTCTCCTTGCCTAAGTCCAGTTAGTACATTAAATTCACTAGTTGATTCTAACTTGGCAACTAGATTCTTCAGTGCATGCTTTTGCTAAGTTAAGGGCAAATGAAATGAAATGAAAAACGTCTATTCATATTCAAGAGGTGAAGTTAAGGCTACAAAGCTCTCTCTACCACTTAACCTCATCATACATAATAAGATATTATTTAAAATATAAATAACAATTTACAAGAAAATACAAAATATAAATTACAATGTACAAAGTAAAACATATAAAGTAAAAAAATGTGAAAATTTATATTTAAACTTAAAAATATTTCGACTATCTTAAAACTACATTTATTCAAAACTAAATTCATTCGGCACAATCACTCATTACCGCCACCACCAAGCCACAGCGCCACCACCCACTACTTCAACGAGGTCCACAGCAGCACCTCACATCCGCCCCAAACCAATTGCGCTTATCGATGGATCTGATATTGTCAGGCAGAGCATTCCAGAGCCTGCACTATACCAATCAAGTAGGACATAAAATTGTTACATATATATTTTATATATATATTATAAATTTTTATATATATATATATTATTATTATATATATATAGGTAGCTTGTTTTTACTTTTATTAAATTGTTAACTATTATAAAAAAAATGCACTACAATTTCTGTATAAAAATAATTTTTTTGTTTTATGTTTACCGTACATTCCTTATAGTTTGACACTTCGACACCACCCCTAGTCCACAAAACATTGAACTATCGAGGTTTTACTGTATCATTAATATTATATCAAGAACGTTAATTATTGATCCATTACATGAATTTAACCTATGGAAGAAGCAAAAGGAGAAGTTAAAATTCCCTTCCAATTTTCTCCTGGGACATGAAGTAACTTACGAGGTGTGGCTAGAAAAAAACTGGACTGATGCTGGAAAAAACATTTATTTACAATTTCATGTTATCTCCTTCAATGTACTCTCCTCCTCGGTCTCTAACCGTCCATACGAATTTTCCACTGTTCATAGCAATGCTGCAGATCATTTTCGGGAAGTCCATTACATTACTTCTGTCGCCTTTTTCTTTTACCGCTTCAACAGTCTCAAATCTAGTTCCTTTCAAAGCTGACTTGACTTTAGGGAAAAGAAAAAAGTCACAAAGGGGGCCCAAATCAGGTGAGTAGGGTGGATGATCTAAAATGGGAATGTTGTGTTTTGCCAAAAACGTCTTCACTGACAACGCACTGTGAGTGGGGATTTTTGGTAAGGATCCCGATTTTTTTCCCCCAAAAATTTTTTTCCGTTTTCTCCGTCTCGCTCACGTAGGGGAGCCAGGACGCTAATGTAGTAATGCTGATTC